>JBBMOE010000055.1:1769099-1887928 GCA_037975065.1 Chaetodon trifasciatus | reverse complement strand
CCCCCCCCATCAACAACTGCATGATGTACAGTATCAAAACACACACTCTCATTTACTCACAAGAATTAAAAAAGAAGAGAAAGCTGCTTTGACGTCGCTTTGCCTGTGAGGGTCAGGGTTTACAGAGCAGGACGGCTGACCCAGGATCAGATCCACACTGCTGTGTTTTGGTTTACATTATTAAAACAGAATTATTTCTTGTTTTTTTTCTCAATGAATCACAAAATAAGACCAATTTTAGTAAGTAAGCAATTTAAAAGCGACAAAAAATGGTTTTGCTGCTTTTGTTTGTTTAATTTTTTTGTTCAGAAACTTAAAACTTTTGGTTTTATCTTTATTTTCATGCAGAAATGACTCCTATGATCATGTTCAGATTGAACAAATCCAAAAATATAAGTTTCACCTCATAATGACATTTTTACACAGATAATAATGCTGTAAAAGATCATTATTTTTATTGTTTCTGAGGACTAGTTAATTTAAAGAAGACTACAAACTGAATTTTATTTATTTTTGAGTCAGTAACTTCAGATTGTGACCTTTTATTTTGATGAAAACGACGTCATGCTTTCCTGTAGTAACACACAGAACACACACTCTTTATTCAGAGTCTGTGGCCGCAGATTAAATTCAACGTCTTTATGCTGAAATTAAAAAGAAATCTTAAAAAAATTGAAGACATTTCCAGCAGAATTTACTTTGAAAGCTACAGAGAGGAAGTACAGTGAAGAGCTAAAAGAGGAACACACTGATCAGACGAACTGTGCAGCATTGATCAGAATCAATACGATCAATCGATCAGCAGCCACTCACGGCGTCTGCGGCCTCACGCCACGAGTCCTGCTCATCGACTGCAGCTCTGCGCTCCGTGGACGGCCTGGTGGGACGTCGAGGGAACCGAGGAACAGGAAAGCTCTGCGTTCACATCCTCCACCCAATAACTCACCCTCACACACACACACACACACACACACACACACTCACACACACACACACACACACATACTTGGGCAGGCAAGCAGCAATCGAGCACACAAACACACGAGCAAAGGCTGACATGCATTCAGGCTTGTATACATGTGTTGCACACACACACACACACACACACACACACACACACACACACACACACGCACACGGACGGTGGTGGGTGGTGCAGACTGAAGCTCCACATGCCTCCCTCCGTCTACCAGCCTGTCAGCGAGTGAGCTGTGAGGGCCAGCAGAGCAGTTGTGGCACAAATGGCCGCCGTTGTTTTATCATGGGTGAGTAACAAAAGTGGCATTGAGATGTACAGGCCTCCCACACTGCTGCTGCACACCGCGCGTGTGTGTGTGTGTGTGTGTGTGTGTGTGTGTGTGCGTCGCTAAGCTGTGTAAATCATACACGGATTAGCTGCTCGGTGGTTTTATATGTGTGTGTGCGAGCGTCCGTGTGTTTGGAGGAGGATTAGGCTGACGTGTCATTGATTCATCATCAGATGTTCGACGAGGCTCCTTCCCTGAAACAGGCGGCGAGGCCGAGCTCTGCTCCTGAAACTGAGGGTTTGCTGTGCGTTAGCGATGCTTCCGCTGTCTGCTCGGGGTCAGTCTGCCTCTGAAGGGCTGATTACAGTGAGATCATCTGAACCAGAGAGCTTTAGAGCCTCACGATGGTGTAAAAGCTCCTTCAGAGGCTTTAATTCAGGTTCACAGATACAAAGGCGGCTTCATGCTCCACGTTTCAGAGCCGGCTGAGGCCCGGCGCTGCAAACACACTCTGGTGTTCTGGGGTATTAAAGCTGGCCGGCCCACCTCCTCTCAGCCCCCGTTTCCTCCCAGACGGACCGTGCAAACAGGATTAGCTCATCCTCAGACGCTTCCAGCAGCCCGGCGTTACGCAGTTCGATTTCGCTGCTCCTCGACAGGACCGCCATTCAGCGGGCTGCGCCGGGCGTCCCCCGCTGGGCGACGCCATTTTGATTCAAGCCAGCAGGTAGGTGAGCGTTACCGAAACCCACAGTCTGCAGGGTGGGCTTCTGATCTGCTCCTGGATCAGCTCACATGCAGGGCTGGCATGCAGCTACGTACATTTATTCAAGTGAGTACAATTTGTATGTACTTGTACTACTCGGCTACATTTCAGAGGCAAAGATTTTGTTTTTTTTACTGCGTTTATCTGACAACAGATTCAGATTTTTGATATGAAATAGAAACCAGGTCATAGATGATGATGTATTATTGGAGGTTAAGACACTCAGCAGTTTATGAAGAAGTCAAATCTTTTCCAGCTGCAGCATTAAAGCAACACACACACACACACACACACACACAAATAATCAGTAGTACAATAATAAAGTATACACATTATTCTGAGCGGGGGCACTATCTTTCACTTTTGGTACTTTAAGTATATTTTAATCATAGCACTTTGATGCTTTGTTTAGGTAAGATTATGAACTGCACTCTTACGTGTAACAGAGTATTTCTACACTGCAGTATTTCTACTTTTACTGGAGTAAAAGATGTGAGTACTTCTTCCAGCTCTGGGTCATCTCGTCCATCTGTTTGTTTAGCTGAATTTATCATGTGGGTGACTTTGAATAAATAAAAGAAGGCATGTTTTTTCAGTCAGATGGCCATAAAACAGACACGCTGCAGCTGTGAGCTTCAAACTCATGTTTCCACAATCTTTAATTACACCGAGCTAAAAATTCAGCGCATCCCACCAAAAACACTCTCCCACTTCAAATCGCCAGACACCAAGAAGACCAAAACACAGCAGCCTTTTATTTGTTTTCCGAGCAGCACCGTAAAACTGTCTCCTCCGAGCGTCCAGTATGAAAGGTTAAAGAAGTAATAAATGTGACAGCGCTGGCATTTCCCCAAATCATCTGTTTGCAATCGCCTTCACCAACCATTCTCCAGCAAAATGGCAGCAGTGTGTGTGTGTGTGTTACTGTGTGTGTGAGAGAAAATGGGTTTTGCAGCAGCACCGTGTTAGAGTGTGCAGCAGGAATTCATTTGGTTCTATATCTTAATGTGATAGCAGAGGTGGAAATACAACGTACTGTAATAAAAGTCATATGAGAACATGAGATCAGATCAGAGCTCCGACACTATAATCAGACAATGTTTTTCTGTGCCAACACACATTGAAAGGGCCTGAAAATTCAATGCAATTTAGATAAAATCAGTCATAAATACATTTAATGGTTTCTAATAAGACGCTGTGGAAATGAGGAACTCTTTCCTCCTGAAGTTTGATCACATGTTATCACATCACCTCCGTGTGTGAATCCACATGTGACAGCAGTGAACATAAAGCTGAGCTTAAATCCCATCTGAGCCTGAACCTCAGCTCTGCTTTGCTTATTATGCATATGAGCCTTAATGATTCTATTTGTCTTCACACGGATCAGTTTTGTTTGTGAGAGCTCTGCTTTGCTGTATCATATGCTGCATAAATATGTATGAGTGACTGGGGGGAGGTTTTCCATCGGCGCGGCGGAGCAGACATTTATAGAGGTGTCAGAGATAGATAATCGAGGCGAGGGCTTCTCCGCATGAAATGAAAATACTGTTGCAGGAGCCTGTGTGCACCTCCTCTGGGCAATAATAGACTCGCACCGTGTTGTGCTATTGAATCTTATCATATTGTGGGCTGATAAAAGGTTACACAGTGTTTACAGTGCAGCAGAGACGGACAGTAGCAGTGCTGCTGCAGTTATTACTGAGCCACAGACGGCAGGACGCAGGGCCGCTATCAGCTGCATGTAAATGACAAGGTTTTACACAAGAATACACACACACAATCACACGGAGTTAACATGAATATGTTTTATTTAAGCCGTGAAAGAGGACATATTAATACACAGCATGGACTGCAGTGTGTGTCACAGTGCAGGGAGGGGCTCATGTTAGAGGTCTACAGGTGTGCTCGCGCTTCAGGTCGTCTTCTGGGGTTTGTAATTAACTGAAACTCTGAGACGAAGCTCAACTTCTCACAGTTCACACATGCTACTGGAAGAAAATGTGGAAATATTAGTGAATAAAATCCTTATTTTTATTTAGCTCAGTCTGAGTCAAAACTCACAACATGCATGGATGTTAATTATTTTAAGTATTATAGCTAATAAATGTATCTGACTTACATCAAGAATCAACTAATTGACGCAGTTTTGAGCTCTTGAAGCTGCACTGATCAATATGTTGGTGCTGAAAATGGGTCAAATGACTGTGCAGCTCCCTCAGCTGTTAGCATCTTTCAGCTCACGGTCTGGTTGTCTCATTGCTCTCCTCGGTGCTGTTTCCACGCAGCTGTTTCCAGTGAAAAGACTGTGATGAAGCCACCGTTCACTACCTGCTGCACACAGGCGCAGTCAGAGTCCAGATGGTGAACACCGTTTAGCAGCTGGGGAGGCACATATGAGACCAAAATGGAGCTAAAAGTTAGCTCTAAATGCTAACATGCTAACGTGTGCTGCACCAACTTAAAACATGTTAATAAGATCTTTATAGTTTGTTCTCAAAACACTTCCTGCAGCTTTAATGTGCCTTCTCCAGTGAGGTTACGTCAGTTTTCCACCTGAAGCGGGACGGAAAGCCAAAGTACCAAACAGTAATTATACTAAACCACAAAAAGCTCATTCTGCCCTTCAGAATGACCCACAGGACGCTCTTTGGCCCAGATGTTTTATGAATTAAACATGATTTCTGGGTGCTGTGAGGCAGAGGTGTCCTCCACTCAGGTGTGCTGACGCTGGGCTGCTGTGACCTGCACCAGGCCTGACAGGAGCTGCTTCTCACAGCGCTGCACGCAGTAATCAACAGACGGGCTCAGGTTGAGGGTGAGGTGTTTTAAAGGCTGGGGTAGAGTGTGAGGAGACCCTCAGAGGGAGATGGAGAGGAGGAGCGCTCATCACATGTGCTCCTCAAAGAGTTCAAGTTACAACTGGGAGGCATTTTGGGAATGAGGCTCAGCTCAGACCGTGGCTAACAGCTTTAACACCAGCAAGCGCCATGTGTGGTCCCTGTGGAATCCTGTGTGTGTGTGTGTGTGTGTGTGTGTGTGTGTGAGAAAGAGAGAGAGAGAGAGAGAAATGAATTGCATGTATGTGTGAACTTCTACCTGTGTGTTTAATTGAAGGACTTTATGAGTGTGTACACTGAGTCCTCATGTCCAGATTAAATGTAATCAGGTGTCAGTCGGGGGGGGGGGGGGCTCGATGTGAGTGGCTGAACAGTTTCTGTCCTCAAATGGAAAAACAGTTTTATTTCATACTGTCGGTGTCGTTGAAGGCGCTGAGCTGACGGCCACAGAGCAGATCACAGGTTTCACTGCTGGTCACACGGACGTCATGATGTCATCGACAATATTTTTGGACAACGCATACTGACAGGCATGAAGGGTGTGTGTGTGTGTGTGTGTGTGTGTGTGTGTGTGTGTGGTGTTAGGAGGGCAAGTCATCCAAGTCAGGGTGTTTTTTTATTAAAATGAGAACTGACATAATCCATGTTTATTTGTTATAGAATATCATATCATCAGCATATCGAAGCATTTGAATTTAATGAGCAGAAATTGTTTTAAATCCACTTTTTTCCTCGTTTGGAAGGAGCTGCTGGTTTTTATCTGCATCTTAACATGTGTTTAGGAAGAGTTTGAACTCTCTGGTGTTGGTAGAAGTTAGCTGTCACACTGTGCCGACTGAGCCTTCACTCAGAGAAGGAAAAACTCCCCAAAAAAACCCTTTAATGGGTCAAAATGGAGGAATGACGTCACTGTGATTTTTTCTGCAACTCTTTGCAGTTTTTTAAATTAAAGTGAAGCTTTCCCAACTTTTTTAAAGAATGTATTAAAAAATAAATGTACACAAAACTGTAGAATTAACTCCCACAAAGGAGTCAAGGTAAAGTATTTTCTGATATAAAAATACATATTTTTTTAGCAGATTTCAGGCAACATCAGGAGAGGTCCTGACAAAACAACCACACTTTCAGTCCCTGGTATTTAAAAAAAGAACATGTCCCCAGTTTGCACACTGACGAGCCATGTTCAGATTTCTGTCAAACGTCTGTTGATTTACTGAACTCCTCACAGACTGTGTTAAAAACTGTGGAATCGTCCTTTAAGAGAAGGCAGATTATCACTGCTGTGATGTAACTGAGGCAGCGCTGCCTTAATTAACTGGGCAGTGTGTAATCAGCTGAGGGCGTTGTGGAGAAATAAAAACAGCTAATTAATTACCTATAGCTACGGCGGCAGTGCGTCACAGAGGCACGGATCCTGATGTGTGAGTTACAACCTGCTAAAACGCCGCATGCATTAGAGAGGATGCTGCAGGGTCCAGGTTCAGGTGAGCTTCACTTCAGGTCAGCCTCATTTTGAGCTCAAACCTGGTGTCTGTGTGGGCGATTGTGCTGCAGGCGGAGACTGAGGAATACATAAAATCATGGGGCATAATTCTCGCTCATCGCTCATCCACAAGCAATTGGTTATATGCTTTTTAGCGAGGCTGAATGGCCGCCTTTGTTGGATCCCAATTCATCATCTCCTCGGTTCCAGCGTGAGGGGAAATGTGCTGCTTTTCCAGGGGACCCTCCAGAGCGCAGAGCTGCACAGCTGGTCTGTATAAGCTGCCTGAGACACTGACTGATTAACTTACTGCAGGTGCATTTGCCAGCCTGCGCGAGCTGCGATTCAGCAGCAGTTGCTCTTCATCACCAGCGTGTCTGAGAGCCTCTTAAAAGTGTTAACCGCTAAGTTTATATGCAGCAGTGCATCGTGTGTAACAGATATGGAATGTGATAAGTGGGAACGTTGCAGCCATTTGCTGCAGAGCTGTCTAATTATCATGTTTTTGTGTGAGTTTTGATAGCGTGTGCACCTTTGTCTGCTGCGTTCAGCTTCATATTTGACAGCACTTCCTGATTCCAGCCGTGTCCTTCCCCTTGCCTGCCAAATCCTAATCTTCCAAGAAGCTGGATGGAAGCAGCCCATAAAAGCCCTATCATTGTCCCACGATCCCCACTTGTACCCAGAGCTGAACTTTGGAAACCGCTGCATGTGCACCTCAAAGGTTTATAGACTCTCTTAGTGGTAGACTTGGAGCCGAGGACTCCCATATGGAATCCATTACACAGTTGCAAGAAACAGATTTGCTTTCAGCTCCCTTTTGGTGCGGAGGCGAGAGAGAATGGAGGGAGAGGTCAATCACGTGTTTGCGTGTAAACAGAGAAACTTCACGGCAAATTAGCGTGAGGAGGGTTTTGGTGGAGCGCACCTTCTCCTGCAGCTCCGTGATGGCGTCTGCAGATGAGGAGGCGTGTAACGTCCGTCAGCGGACCCTGCAGAGGTCAAGAGGAGCGTCTGTGTGGTCCTACATCTGGATCGTATGAGACACTTTCATACACAAACACAAACTGAAAATACCGCACATGCTCTGTCTGTGACTCGGTCTGACTTCGTTTAATGTGAAGGTAATGATCAGCAGAGAGAGACAAAGGTTCACTTGCTGTTCTGTCTCTTCTTTATCTTTTATATCCTCCCTACTTGTACAATATGTGACTTCATAGAACTACAGTAACCCTCTTACTGCTTCTCTGTTTGAGCTAACTCTGAACAGGTGTGCCAGCGTACCTGCCTGTGCAGACCTCTGGACTGAGGGTTCGTGTTGTCCCTTCACTTTTCATGTTAAACCTGTCTGTGCATAAGAAAGTGACGGTGAGAAAACTGGAAGACGAGGATTCAAACCTGTGTGTCTGCTCACCTGGCCAGCTGTAGATGTCAGGTGCAGCCGCCCAAACCTCTGCAATTCTGTTTTTTCACATGTCTTGAAGAAGTATTACAGCATGTTTGTCGGTCTGAGGTTCCCTCCAGCCAATCACCATTCCCTCCTACCGGCTTCAAAAACAACCGCAGAGCCAACGTCAACGAGCAGCAACGACTTTTAAGATACTTTTTGTGACTTTTTCAGCGAAAAGCCTGCATGAAATTGGTTGTAGATTTAGACACACACTAAATCAAGCACAAACAAGACAAGACAAGATAACATAAGATACAACTTTATTGATCCCACGCCAGGGAAATCAGGAAGATTTGATGACATGTAGGAGCCTGAAAATAATAACAGCTGATGATAAAGTCAGCTGAGTTTAGCTGAACTTCATTTCTTTTTTGTTCTTTCTTTCTTTAAATTCTTGTATGTGTGTAAATAGTTGAGCTACTTTCCATTAAAACTAGACGGCAGCGCTGCAAGAAGCAAGTCAAGAAGAAAAAATGAACATGCTGCAGAACGAACGCCGACGTGAAACCTTTGAAAGTCTGATGTTCCCGCTTTAATTTTAGAAGAATCAGAGGGACAATCCCCTTTATTTGTCACACAACATACACGCGTACGCCATGCAATTGGTGAAATTTGTCCCCTGCATTTAACCCATCCTAGTTGTCCTTCCTCCGCGGCAGACCACCGTGCACCACGGCGGTCGTTCCCTCAGTGTCGTAGAATAATGGCAGCTTCCCAGCAGCAGGCAGACTCAGGTGCATCCACATCAGCTGTTTCAGCACAGAGCACAGGGTTTGCAGTCCTTCATGTCTCATGGTCTGATCTGTGCGTGGGGCTTTCCATCCCTGAGTTTAGTCTTTAAGGCAGCGCTTCCCCACAGGTAATGTCCAAACTGCCCCAGCACAGCGTTTAGCCTGAGGAGAAGCTTAAAAAACAGACTTTTGAAAGCAGAAATGAACGTCTTCAACATGAACACATGAAAAAAAACGAACTCTGACATTTTTGCAGAGAAACCACCCCGCAGCTCACAAAAAGGCAGAAAAAAGTGGAGCTTTTACAGGTGATGTTCTGTTGATTGTCTCGAGATGAGTGTTTATCACCCTGCCAGTTGCTGTAAGGTATATCAGCCGTATGGTATCTGCCAGAAACACAGAGGGCCATATGTGCCGCCATGCTGTTAGCGACAGAGCTGCTGTTACAACCTGGTGGAAACACGCAGCTGAGAGCGGTGGGCTCCCTCAGGGAAGCCCACGACGCTTTGTCGCCTCTGAGCGCGACTCTTGTGATCATTACTGTGTTTTTTCACACAATAAAAGGGACGTCGTCCTCGTCAGACGTTGATTCATCCCGCCTTTTGCTCTCCAACGGCGCGCTGAGTGTCGGGCTTATTGTGCGGACGCAGAGGCTTCACAGCATCGGCCTTAACAATCGACCTTAACCTTCTGCGGCGCTGTGATTGTGTCAAAGGTCACGCAGACGCCGAATGAGTTTTAGGCTTTAGAACCAGAGCACGTCTGACCGCGTCTAATACCGTTCAAGCCAGGGGTAACGGCCTTTACCTGTCCGCCCGGCCGGCGCTGCAGCACGTAGACAGAAGATGAGACGCCGTCCTCCTCCTCCTCACCTTGAACACCCACAGACGCCACACACACACACACACACACACACACACACACACACACACACACACACACTCTCTACAGCGTCTTCTTACATCCTCTCCTCACACAGATGTACTGCAAACACACACAGCGACCTTTACATGCAAGAACAAACACAGCATATATCTGTTTATTCACACACACACACACACACACACACACGCCACTGACTGCACACACACACACACAGACACACAACACACAGACATGCTCATACACATTCATCAACAATATGAATTATACATAAAACAAGTATTTCGTGCACATACAAGCACACAGATACTGCAGCTGACACAAATCTACACAGATTAGATATTTCTACACATTCAGATGTGATAAACACAAACACACAAGTACAAATATAAATACGGATACTCACAATCACAGACAGTACGTCAACACACACACAGCCAAAACATTCACACATACATGAGCATGAGCACTTCAAGCTGGCAGCCCAACAAAACCAGACAATGTCAGTTACAGCAATAAAACACAGCCAGCTGCTCTCTGCACACAAGCTCACACATGCTAATTACACGCTATCAGCCGGTTTGTAATGTGGAGAAATAAGATTTGTCGGTGGCTGGAGGAGAAAGTTAAAGAGCAGAGCAGGAGATTCTTCTCTGCAGTCTGCAGACACAATTAAAGTGGAAATATCAGCGAATCACAAACAGACACGACGACCAAACTTCTGCTGTTGTTCTGTTTGGCCTGTTGGGGGGTTTCCTGCCCCCTGGTGGTCAAACGTGTCTCTGTGCAGCTTTAATCTTCGACTGTTGTGAACTGAAGGCTTAATATTTCATTTTCATAGAAAGGCTGTGGAATTTATCTCTTTTCTTAAACTTTTCAGGGTTATTTTCTTGAAAAATGGACGATTGTTTAAAACACACAAACACTCACAAAGGCCATTTATTGGACATTTTCCGGAGCTTTCACAAGCTCATGCGATGATGAACGCCATCATTTGTGGCCAAAAGCTCCAAGAAAGTTGCATTTCTCGGGTCAGTAATGAACCTTGAAGCTGAAAGACTGGATAGTAGAACATTTCTTTGTCTTTTTGTTCCTCAGTTTTTAGTAGAAATACAATCAGCAGCTCATTTGCTTATTTTCTGTGAGGTGAAAAAATCTTCTTCTTTAACTTCAGGATTTGTTTTTGGCAACAACGAGCACAAACACATATCATAAAACCATAACCGCATATATACTTGGACATGCAACATTCCTTTGCCCATGCATTCACAACATGCATCAACACGCAAACAATACACACAAAAATGCACAAAACCACTGCGGGTTGAACAACTTCCTCACACACATCCACTCACAGCAAGCACCGACAAGCTAGCAAGAGCGCTGCAGCCGCTCGTTTGCAGCTGGTGACGAGGATCCTGGCCAGGTTGAGCTCTGACTTCACCTGAAGGGATTGAACATTCCTGCGCCATCAGTCACCTGGGCTACCTGTATGTCTCAATCCAGCCACTCTGACAAAGTGCATCCAAAGCTCGCCGTCTGATAATTGATCGCACACAAGCGGATGCTCGAGGCGACGAGCGGGCAGTAACAGATGAGTAAGAGCTGTTCACACAGATAACATCTGAAAACACGTCTCGCTCTCTGTCTTTTTATATCACATATGTAGCGGCTAAAGTGTTAGCAGCGATACTTTAGCACGTTTAGCAGGTCTCCTCAGTTAAAGCAGAGTCCAACATCTCAGCATAGACTCCTCTTCATGGTGGGGCGATGTTGCTCCATGCTAACACGCTAATCAGGCCCTACATCAAACAGGAAGACGTCCTGTGCAGCTTTTCTATCAGCTTTCAACTCACGAGTCTTTTAGCTTTGATATCTGAAAATCTCCTTTTATTTTAAGATAAGATAAGGGCTGGGGAAATTCTTCTGTTACAGCAGCAGAATAAAAAATGAGAGGAAGAACAAATAGACAATAAGAAAGACACAAAATAAATTCAACCACAGACGGTGATGTGCATTATATACGCAGTGCAGATGAAAGCTTGTGTGTTCACTGCTCTATTTCATGATGAATCACAACTTCATTTTCCTTAAATTTAGCGTCAAAAGTCTTTTACATTTCAGTGTAATTTTTCCAAATTTTCTGTACTGATTGACACTTTAACACAACACTTAAAGAAATGATGTGAATGAGCTGAGATGCTTTTTGATGTTCAGTGAAAACTTCAAACAGTGATCTCGTCTTTGAAAAGTGACAGTAAAAAAGGCCTCCCACGTACGTGGATGGACAGTGTGTGTGTGTGTGTGTGTGTGTGTGTGTGTGTGTGTGTCAGGCCTGACCCGTTGGAGGCCGTCAGAGGCTGAAGTTCAGCCAGAGTTCATCGGGCTACTGCCACCACAAACACGCAGGGAGCCTCGTTTCCATGTGTCACTCTAATGTGGCGCAGAGATGAAGAGCTGCTCGCATCCAACCTCCTGTCTGCCGGGGCCAGACGCCGCTCTGACAGGGGCCGCCGGGGCCGAGTGTGTGTCTGCGTCTGCATGTGTGTCTGTGTGGAGGTGATGTTTATGGTGCATCTGGAAGCGTCCCAGCTGAAATTTATCCTCCCATGTGAACCAGATGTGAGTGTGACAAACTGCATGAGTCTGGTCGTGAACATTAGACGCTGCAGCACATTTGATTGATTTCACTTTATTTTCAGAATTTTTCAACGAAATTTGTCCCAAGACGCACACTGTTCCACACATACTGTGACCAAACTGACTAACTACAGGGGGAAATGTGTTCGGCGTGTTCCGGACAGTAACTGGTGGAGGATACGACAACAGTGATGAAGATGAGGATCATCTTCAGTAACTAACAAAGAATCAGAATCATCTAAAAACTTCAATATAAATGTATTTAGAATATCAGATGAGACACAGTAGATCTGTTCATTCAGTAACTTCATTCAATGTCATGCTGTTGGCTAAAGTTCATTCTTCACTTAAAATAAAAAAATTAAAATATCACATTTCCAGATTTGACTCAACGCTCTATAAACTTAAACGTAAATAGAAACAGAATGAAATCCCACATTTCACTGAAAAAAGCTCAAAGACTACGAAATTTACGTCCTGACTTAGAATTTGATGCAGCAACACGTTTCTAAAAAGTTTGGCCAGTGGCAACAAAAGACTGGAAAAGCTGTGAAATGCTAACAGGAAACAGCTGGTGGAACATCTCACAGAGAATTAAGTTACCTGACAACAGGTGAGTCACATGACTGGGTCTAAAAAAGCATCTGAGAGAGGAGGAGTCTGTCTGAAGTGAAGATGAGGAGGCTTCACCTCTCGGTGGCAATTTAAGAAAAATGTTTCTCAACTTAAAGCTGCAAAAAATTTGTGGGTTTAATTTCTACAGAACAAAAAGTGATTAAAAGATTCAGAGAATCTGCAGAAATCTAAAAGGACGAGACCCAAAACAAGATGTGATTTGTCCAAAACGCTGCAGAACTAATTCATCCATCAGCCTCAGGGTTAGTGTGTGTGAGGGCTAGCTAGCTAACGTTAGCATCCTAAGATGTTAAACCAGCTAAAATGTTAGCATTGTCAGTGTGAGCATGTTAACATGCTAGTGTTAGCATTTAGCATTTAGCATTTACTGCTTTCAGAGCCGCTCGCTGTCGACTCTTCATCTTAGGAGGATAACTGTGGTTTATCAAATCTCAGATCTTATCTTTGTAGCTGTGGTCTGTTTCTGTTAGTCTGGATTATAATGAACACAGACAGCTGAGATCTGGAGACCCAGTGAAACCAGAAGCAGTCAGAGGCTCAGGCGGGCTGAGGAAACGACTGGACTCCCAGTTCAGGACACAGATACTGATGGTTTGAATAATAAAAGGATTTATTGTCATAAAAAAGGCAGATTGAACACAGAGATGATCCGTGCTGATCCAGGAGGGAGCGGGCAGGTGAGGCAGCAGGTTCTCAGGTGGTGGACTGGAGGTGTGCAGACTTCAGTTACTCTGAATTCAGGTGAGGCGAACAGAGCTGAGCATGAACCAGCAGAAGGAGAGCAGAGCGGCTGAGACATGTCTCCAGGCTGGTGAGGAGATCGGGGTTTTTATCCTGTGGCTGGAGAGTCTGGATTGGCTGCAGCTGTGGAGGCTGATTGGCACGAGGAGCAGGTGGAGGTGAGGCGTGACTGAAGTCCAGAGTCTGTGAAGTCAGATTTAATAAACACATCTGAAAGGTAAATCATTTTAAATAGCTGGACGGGAAACACATATAAACACAGATAAAACAGATTTAAAACCTTCCTTGTGTAGGAAGCAGCTCTTAAAGTGTCTTAACGTTAACCCTGCAGCTGTGCGCTGATGGAAACGTTACAGGACGTTTTTCTGCAGCATCGTTGGCAGATTATCTTTAAACACAACGTTCCACAGCTAAAAATGTGAGTTCCTGCGTTTCTGTGGTCTGCCAGTCGGGCCCTCGTGCCGCACCTCATAGCTCAATCTCAGAGGCTGTGTTCCATTTTCTCCAAAATCAAATGCACGCAGCTTTTCTGAGGTGGAAAAAAACATATCAAAGGAGAGAGGAAAGCCCATAAAACAGCTTTGATACTGTAAACTGAACAGAGAGAAAGACTGACACTGCAGAGCGGATGTGATGCGTTCAATGTGTTTAGTTGACGTATAATCCACTTATATAAAATATGTGATTCTGACATGGGACATTCTGCATAATGACTTCTTTTAATTTGGTCCTTCATTCTTATACTTTTAGTCATTTTGAATGCACTAACTCTTGTTATTGCGTGCAGCAGTCGTAGGTGTGCAGCTCCAGCCGTCAGAGGCCTCGAACGTGTCCTCGGAGCTCTGTAATTTATGTTCAGAGGTTTTATACAGACCTTCACATCATGAGCAAAGTGAGCAGTCAGAACGACTCAAGACAAGAGAAACTCATTCATTAAGTGCAGAAAAAGGTTCTGTCTTCAGTCTTTACAAGTCCACCTCCAGACTCAGTGACGGACATCGACGCAGCACCTCCAGCTCAGATTCACCTCTTTAAGCATCTTTATCAGCGAGGGCAGAGGAGATATGAAGACCAACCTGAAGCACCAGATGGTTTGTTACACAGAACCATCTGGAAAAAAAATCATCCTTGAAAACGTTTGGAAAAGGGCAGCCACCTTCAAAGAACGCCTGGCCGGTGATTGGATGAAGCATCTGTCTATCACGGGCTGAAGATCAATAAACGGTCAGATGTTGCAGCAGGACTGAGAGGAACATCTTTTCTATGGAGAAGAAGCTTCATTTACCACCTTCACTACATGTGGAGGTCAATACAGAACATAGAAATTCATCAGACTGACGGAGTCAAAGAGGAGACGAGTTGAATAAATCCGTCACGTCACCTGACGTCTTCCTTTGCAGCCGTAACTCTTTCAGTCACTGGACTCAGTTCAGCTTAACACATGTGTTACTGCTGAAATGAAATGAAACAAATCTTTGAAATGACCGATGCTGCTTCTCTTCAGAGGATATTCCTCCCTCCACAGTCTGAGACGACGATGTGGCCGAGCAGGACCAAAGCTTGAACATCACACGTGCATGTGCAGTATGAGGGTGACGTCTCCTGAAACGGGGATAAATCACCTGGCAGACGATGAAGGAAGGTCAAAATGAATCTGACTGGAAGTTCAAATCAGGTATAATGTGAATCATTTCTGATTGAAACTTTGCCATACAGGTTAAACTCAGTCCAGTCTGACCAGTTTGAGCAAACCAGCAGTCTTGCATATTTAACTTTTTTAGGGCTGAACAGCGTCTAAACAGTTAACGAGCTGTCGGTTAAAGGTCAGAACGTGGGTATTAAAACAGTTGTTGTTTTATCAGCAGTTCCTTTGCAGTCTCGTCTCTGAGTGAGTTTTGGAAAACTTCAGCATGTTTCCCTCTCAGAGAGGCCGAGGCCTGAATTCCACAGGCTGGCTGGTTCTCATAGAGGCTGCTCAAAGCTATTTGGCACTGTAATGGCTTGTCATGTACGACACTGAGGCTCAGGCACCAGCATATGGTACCGCAACGCATTCTTTGAGTAATGCTGTGTCGAAGTTACGCAGCCTCTCTGGATGCTCAGACCTCATTGACAAACTAATCCATCACCAGAGTTGAGTGTTTTGTTCCGTCAGAGATGAATGAAAAAAGTTGGAAGCGATTGGAAATATTTAGATTGAGACTGCGAGCCTCAACCGAGCTCTTCATATGTGGGAACGGATCGCGAACAAACCCTCCGCTCTGGAACCACATTACAGCCCCGCTGGCGCGAGGCTGAACCCGGCTCAGGTCGTCTCCGCTCTCTCTCTGGAGCTTTGCTGCGTCTTTATCCGCCGCCTTGAAGAAAGAGCTGTGGGGCTGGACGGCCCCGCTGTGACAGCCTAAACTCTGCTGCCACAGAGCTGAAACAGCAGGCATCGTGGGTAGACTTCCAACGCACCTCACGATAAGGCTGGAGGACGTTTTAACGCTGCGGGTTTACTGATCGTGATCCAGTCGAGGTCTCAAACACATCAGAGCTTTGTGGAAACGCCGTACAGCCAACAAACCTTAAAACATGTTGCAGCAACTGGATGACAGTGAAAACAGCATTTATTAGCTATGACCATAAAGTTGCAATGAAAAATAACAATAATCATTCTCCATTCGTGTTGTCAGTGTGAGTCCAGATCCAACAACACTGCATCACACACGTCCCACAATGCAACGCAGCAGCATGTCCGTGCATTCGGTCCTTTAAAGATCTGTCGTCGTCAAGCCCAAACCAAGAGAAATGACCCTGATGACATCACTGTGACGTCATCACGGGTGATCCTGTCACCCTGCTGATGATCTGCGGTGTGATTTGTCCTGAGTTGGCTCTGGTCTGACTGGCTGAAACACAGAGCGGGTTGTTCTTTGCTGAACCTCGCTCTGCTGCTCTAACCTCCTTATCGCCGCGCTGTTTGAATTTTCTGGCTCAGTCTTCGGGTTCACACACACACGATATCTCCAAGGCACAATTTTGGTTTGGACAGGAGTGTGCTGGGGTCTGCGTGGTGCCAGTGGTCTGAGGTCAACGCGTTTCTCAAACCCGACTCCAGCTCAGAAATCAGGATAAAGCGAGATTCGTAACCTGATACCACAAATCAATTGAATGCTGACAAATACAAAGGGAAAGGAGACATTCAGCTGAACAAGAAGTACATTAATATAAGACATAATGTCACCACAGGGTGTGCAGGTGATGACAAGTCTACGCTTGCACAAATGCCAAATATATTGCAGAGTTATCTACGATCTGCGGAGGGTCTGTCAGCAATTTTATTTCTGCTTTACATTCAGAGAGCTCATCAGAAATGCTTTCAGAGTGTGGTTTTCAGGCCCTTTCTTCAGCCCAGAGTGGCAGAATTTCTCAATCACATCTACATTTCACATAATGAAAAACTGCAGCGCCTGTGTTAGTTCATATGTGCTCAATGTTAAGAGAGGCAGGGGCTCTGGAGGACCGTGCTCAGGATCAATAAACGCTCTGGCATAGGATTCCCGTGCCCCTGGCTCATGCAGAGAGAAAATATATGAAAAACAAAAAAAGGCTTGCCAGCGAGCCTTTGGGGACCGTGTGTGTGTATTTAGTCTAGCTCCCGATGTCCTTCAGTGGTTTCGGTTCAAAGCGCGTGGAGTCTGAGCCAAAAGCAACTGTGAAACCAGCCCCTTGATCACAGTGGCGTTGCCTTTGATTGAATTTAGCATGCAGCGGTGGGTCGAGATCCCAGCAAGAAGGTGTGTGAGGTAGAACAGGCGGAGGTCGGAGTAGCCATGTCCTATTTCCTGCTCCTGTGAGGCTCGGCTTGGAGCGAGAGAGGCAGAGCGGGAATGAAAGCGAAGGCGGGGAGGGAAAAGGTTCGGGAGACACAACAAAGGGAAATGCAGACACAAAAAAATCATGTGCTCAGTACCTGCAGAGGCATTGTGGGACGGTGGAGCAGGGAGGTCCACCTCAGGTGGACCAATGAGCCGGACGAAGAACTGAAGAGCGTAAACACACGAAGGAACTCTGAAACACTCGAACACAGCAGCAGACGCCGCAGTCATCTGCCACTGCATGAGGTAATATTACTATTCTGGAAAGATTATTATGATGAAGAGGGAAAGTACTGACTGTCCACTCTGCTTCTGAAGTGTTAAACAGAAACTCCATCATAGAGGAGCAACGAGAGCAGGTTTTACACCCACTCTCGACACACTTACAACCCAAAACCTTCGGTTCTGTTAAACAGTGAAGCAGGGGTTCAGATGTCAGGTTCTTCTGGAGATCACTCATAATAGAGTCACGTTAAAGAAAAGTACATCACAGCTTCACGTGACATAACAATCCCTGAGATGTACCGAGCGTCACGAAGCACGAAGATGAGGTGGCACTCCAATAAAACCTCCTCAGGTACAGAGACAAGAGACTCCTGAGCTCTCTAATGTCTCCCCTCGTCTCTCTCTCTCACCTGACTAATGACTAATTATCCTCAAGAAGCCTCATCAGGATGGAGGTGGAGGAGAGGACGGGCGACGGAGCATTCAGACATAGAGAAGAGGCAGACGGTGGGTGTCTGTCTCCTCCCTGGGCGTGAATGAGGCGCCGCCGCCTGGCTGCTCACGGCGCACTCGCCAGCCAGAGAGGAGGCGCTGCGAGGCGGGCGTCAGGAGCCACTGGATGGTATGATTACCGTGCCCCCCCACCATTCTCCATGTTGGCCTGGTTGTCTTGCATCACTTGCCTGATGCGACGTATACATCTGTCGCTGCTGAATGTGAATCACTTGCTGTTTGAGCCACTGATGCAAAGCACAAGGAACAGAAGAACCCAGCAAACACAGCTCCAGTCAGGTGTTTGCTGAAGGAGCTCTGAGGTGATTCTAGAGTAACTGTAACTGTTGAATACTTCCTTAAAGGAGTAGTCCACTGGTTCAGTGTTGTGCTTTCATGATGTGAGTGACTGACAAGAAGCGAAACCCAAGCTGCAGATCTGAGACATCCAGACTTTTAGTCCAAAAACACTGAATCCTACATTTCCCATAATGCAACCAGTGACGTCTTTCTGTTAGATCGTCCAATGACGTGGTTCACTCCATGCACCCAGTTGGTTAAACTTGACTAAGCTCCTCCAGAGAGACAGACGGCTAACATACCAGTTACACATACGTTAGTATTAGCATGAGCATGGAGAACAGCCTCTGCTCCTCTGCATCAGGTACTGTGAAACCTTTGATTTCACAGCTGTGATGACGGCACATTTTGCACTTTGAGCCCTAAAAACTCTGTTTCCAGGTCCATCATGATCACGGTGCTCATTCACGAAGCCTCGTTAACGAAATCCCTCTTTACTGGACATTATTTCTGATCCCAACAATGTTTGTCAACTGCGAATATGTTGAAGAAAGACATCATGGACGCACCCAACGCCACTCTGTGATGGTGAAGACAAAATCAAACCAGTGGATACCTGTGGATCCTGGTGAGATACTGAGGAGAAAATCATGAACTGAGAAGAAGAAGAATGCAGCAGGTCAGAGAAGACATTCGTTTTGCTGCTGAGGCTTCCAGGGACAGAGCGGTGATTCTTCATCCCTTATCTGAACGCTATCTGTGTAGGTCACTGAGGCGGGGTAATGTCTTCCTGGTACCTGGCTAATGACAGGCCTTCCACTCCTCCTCCTTAAAGGTCATGACTAATTCCCTCCATCAGCCACCTTGACACTGTGCAGGCGGAAAGAGGCCATAAAGCAGCGGAATATGAAACTCCCAAACTTTATGAGGACGGGCTGCGGGGTGCACGCTGCCTTTAAATGGATTATTGCAAAGCAGCAGCCAAAAAATGACACGGCTAATTAAAGAAAGACCCTCCGGTGCTCTTCTCCAAAGGTCAGGACTAACAGCTTCCTCCAGACCGGCTCGGTGCCACGCAGGTGAATGCTCGGGAACAGTGTTTAATACCTTGGCAGAGCGAGTGGAGAGCTTCAGCAAATATCTCCCTGCTGAAGTTCCTACGAGCAAGGCCACCAGCTCAGAGGCTGACGCTCACCGGCTCATGGGAGGACGCTTTATCCTCCTGAGGTTCAGGGTTTGGCAATGTTCCTGGCAGAGGAAGGAGCTGTGTGGAAAACACTCGTTTCTGATTGGCTGGCAGGTGTCTTTTACAATCACATGGTTCTGGTGATGGTTAAAGATGGCCGACCCGTTCTTCTTCATGGATATTACAATGACACTCAGGTCATATTTTTATCACAGTCAACAATTCATAAAAAGACCAAAAACAATGAGTCAAGTTTTGTGTGTGTTTCCATCACTAAAGCAGCAAATGTGGATTAATCCGCCGCTGAAAATAGTTCCTATTTCTAATAACGTCACATAGAATCAGAGATCAGTCACAGGAGGCATTTTACTCCAGAGTGAGTATTTTTACTGTTAATACTTCAAGTAGGCTACTTTTTGCTACTAATACTTCTGTAGTTTACTAAAAGGATCGTGAATGAAAAAGTGCTTTAACTTCAGATTGATGTTGGTATGCTAACATTAGCGTTTAGCTCGAGCCTCCACTGTGCAGCCTCGCGGCGCTGCTGGTGACCTTTAGCCTCGTTTACAGTAAACTTCCTGATGTTGGCAGTGCTGCTATTTTGCAGCTTTCCTTTAGCATGAGTGAAGATTTAAATGAGACGCAGGCAGTGACAGCGGTGTTGGAGGAGGGGGCTGAAATAAATATGTCTTCTTAAGGGTTTGTCATTTGGTAAAAAAAATGTAATAAAAACATGAAAAGACAATCATATCCATGCGTAAACCTGTCAGTCAGCGCTGCCAGAAGACATGCAGCGTCTTCCATGTCCTCCACAGCAGAGGCAGATAACATGTGGTGTGGTTTGGTTTAGGCCTGAGGAGCGCACCTTATCAGGCAGACGGGGGATATTAAAGGACGGCGCACCGGGCGGTCACAGCGGGGCTCTGCGTCCTCCTCTTTCCGTCCAGACAGCAGCAGACGCCTGTTGCTGTCTGCAGGCAGGCGACGCCACATCCTCTGTTTCCCATAAATCACCCCGCGAAGACCAGAGGCCAGGACGCCGATTCTATCGCTGAGCCGACCGCTGTGCAGGTGATGACGTGACGCTAAGTACGTATGATGACCCCAGTTTATGACAGCGGTTCACAATTAGACACACCCATTCAACACCGAGACAGGGAGTGATGGAATAATAGCCGTGACTGTCATCCTAATTTATTGCATTATAATGCCACTGCCAATATAATATATGTATGGAAGACGGCTGTCCAGTCAGCTGCATCAGCACGTTGCTCCTCTGATCTTTTCTTATCTGCACCGTGAACTGAGTATTTATTTAAAGAGGCCTCTCTGCCCCTGATTCATTACAGCCTTCCGTCTTCATGTAGCAGTGCGCCACTTATCTGATACACTGCAACCAAGCTGATTTACAATGACACTATCTTCAGCACGTCAATACTGGGCCCGGCAGTGGCAGGCAGGCTGCAACAATAGCTCCAGGCTGCGTTTATTTTCCCCCTGTTGAGACTGAACAGACGCACTTACGGTCGCATGGTGAAGGGAAAAACACTGAGCGGATGTCAGCGTGGAAGACGACGGCGCTCACAGCCATGTCTGCTCCTTTAACGCCGCTTTAAACCCACGCCTTCTACAGGCTTCGCTGTTACTCTCCCAATGACCGCAGGAAGTGAAGGCTGCAGCTGGAAGCACAAATGTCAGACGGCGAAAAGGTCACAGGTTCAATCCCATCAACACCCACACGCTGAACCTGTGCACTCCCATTCTGTCTGCCACCGTGGATGAAAGCAAAAGCTAAATATCAACACGTGTGCCACACATGTTTATCCGCCTCAGCTGCTGTAATCAGGAAAAGATTTCTCTGAGTGATGTTCAGCTCATCTGTCATCCATCAAGTTAAATACTGAGAGCAAACAAATGTAAATGGATGCTAACTAACTGTGCTGGCAATGAGCTAAAGAGAGCAGCAGATCCTTAAGGCTGCGCTCATCAGTATATTTAGATTTATATATGCACACGTAGTGATGAGCCCACAGAGAATTAACACAACGCTGCTGTTCCCTCAGCATTTTAGCATCTTTTGGCTCATTGGTTTGCTTTCACAGCTTTCCTGTTTTGGTTCAGTCTCACGGCGCTCATCAACCTCACCTCCAGTCTCAGCAGCAGGCAGCTGTCTTCAGTGAAAAAGACCTGATAAACCCACCGGACTGTCCACAACCTGCAGTCAGACACAGTCAGAGACGAGCTGGCGAACGCAGCATTTAGCAGCTGAAGAGCAGATAATTCCCTCTGGAGGAGGTGGAGACCAAAAACGGAGCTCAAAGGGAGAGAACACTACACAGACGGTCGTGTTGCTGCCTCCAAACGGCTCGAAAATCAATGAATGCAGCTTCAATTACAATACGAAGTGCTGAAATATTGCTTTTCTTTTTTAATTAAAGAAAATGGGGAAATGCCAAACATTGTCCTGAAAAATCCTCCAGAAGTGTTTTTGACCACCAAACAGAACGAAACACTCGATTAATACTGTTTGAAATTCCTCATTATCAATAAAATCATTCTTTGCTTCAGTTTTTAAGAGAGTGATGATGACGCAGTGTGATGGTTACAGAACAACGACACCTTCAGCGTTTAGACCGGTTCCCTTTCGGACTCTCGTTCTCTCTGATTGATCTGCTGAGAAAATGAAGGCCGGATTTCAGGCATGAAGGACGTGATTCAGCCACAGCTGGTCCATTGTCTCCCCGTCAGTATGAAAATCAACAGGCTGGAAATACGTCGTCACGTCTCCGAAGTTTGTTTCTTTTATAAAAACAGAAAATAACACGATACCAAGCCGGTTCTCAACACGCACTAAAGAACTGCTCCACGTCTCCATTACAGACTAAATGAATGAGTGAACTCTCCTCCACCCTGACACCAACCCCTGCTGTAGCAACTGTTATTACTCCATATGAAATGATGACAGTTTCACCTCCTCAGTCGACTGCCTTCTTCTTCGTGGAACTTGGATTCAGATGCAGTGTGTCCTGTGTTTCTGGTAGCTGCTGCTTTCAGGGAAACAGAAAGCGATCTGCTTGTTTTTGAGACTGAGGCGCCAACAGTGAGACCACAGTGAAACCCCAGCGAGGGGAAAGTGGAAAAGTTGTCTGTTTCCACTTTAACTAACCTAAATAATAATAATAATAATTGCACTTCCACTTCATCTCACATATAAGTCTCAGCCGGGCCTTTAAGTGTGTGTTCATCGTCTGTCAGCGCATTGAAAACCAGCTCGTGTGCAGTGACGCTGCAGTCTGAGGCTGATTCAAGCAGGAGCGGCTCCTTTAAACCTGCACTTTGTTGTGTTGGTTTGTCGCCATCAGAGGTAACTGTATGGAACCAACATGCTGTAAAATACCCCGCCGGACTAATTAGAACATCAAACGTGTCACCTAACCTCCATCATGTCGGCACGCTGCTTTTAATTGGCCGACATGTTGTCTCGTCTCACCTCAACAACAACACGTGTACTGAGAAACAGAAAAAATGTCAAATTAATGTGTGAACACACAACGAGTCTGACTTTCCTGTTAATGAGAGAAGCCTGTTATTAACATACTGGAGCTGAAATACAGCGTGTGTGCTGAACGTGACCTGTAACGTAACGAGTAACGTAACACGCAACGAACACTGTGCAGCGTGCATGACAGCATCAGGTCACGCAAAACGAGGTGTGACCCCCTGTGATCTGTGGTTACCCAGAACACCTTTCTCTGCAGGGTCACGGAGGCGTTTACTCGTGTCTTTGCACAAGTTCAATTCATCATTGCAAAAAGTGAAATCTAAGTCAGATGAAATATCTAAAGTCAAACAAACACAAGACAAGATTTATCTTCCTAACAGGTCATTTTTCTGTTTCAAGCTTTTTAGTCGTTAATTATCTTCAGAAGATATTATTTCTTCACTTGATGCTTGAAAGCAGAATTTGCAGAATTATAGAGCAAAGCTCTGAGTGTCTCCGTGTCCACACAAACGTCCTGTGGACTCTCAGAGACCAGATGTTTTTCCTTGTTTTAAAGATCTCGTGAAGTGAAAGTTTCCTGTTCTGTTGGCAGATCATTTTGCTCATTTTAAGTAATATTTCCTCCATTTTGCTGTTTTTTTTCATGTCTTTGAGAGCTGATTTTTCAGAGATTAGCAGCATGACTTTAAAAGCTCTTTAAACATCAGGAGCTGGATAAGATCTGCTTCATTTAACATCCTGAGACTCTCCTGCTGCCAAC
Organism: Chaetodon trifasciatus; assembly: GCA_037975065.1. Taxonomy (NCBI): domain Eukaryota; kingdom Metazoa; phylum Chordata; class Actinopteri; order Chaetodontiformes; family Chaetodontidae; genus Chaetodon; species Chaetodon trifasciatus. Next base: position 1,864,187 of record JBBMOE010000055.1, on the reverse strand, counting down.
AGTGAGTCTGAGTCTGGAGATGCAGTGGAAGGTGTGGGATGGCGTTCTGTTGTATTTCCTGTTTGCTGCCTGCAGTCAGACCTCTCTCAGATCTGACAGGTTTGACAGACGTCGGGATCAGAGTGTCTGGGAATCTGCTGCGTGGTCATGATGAACAGCTCCCCTCCAGGCGTGAGCAGGAAGATGCTATCAGCATCATGCTATCAGACCTGTCAGCTCCACGGCGTTCACGGGCAGCGCCGGCGAGAGAGCTCGTCCACCTCACCTGGACGTGTTGTGTCGCTCCGTGCTCTGTGTCACCTTGTACAAATGTTTTGATTCAGAATTGATTTCTTTCTTGCCGAGGCCGTGGACGCTTTGTGGGCCAGACAGACGGAGAGAGATGGAAGCAGACGTGGAGGAGAGAAAGAGGAGTACCTTTTTACGAGCTAACTCCATGCTCTAATGAATACAAATGGGCCCTCATCTGCTCCACTTTGCACGGCTGGCGGAGGGCAGCGTGTGACACCAGCGGGCCCCGCTCCACGGACACTAAAGGAGCTAATCATTACCCTTTCAGAGCCTATCTATCACCAGGCTAGCCCTACTAATCTGCCTGTGTCTGCGCATGATGGATGTTTTGCTACCTCTAATGCCAGCTCGCTCGTGCATGCAGACAGATAATCAGAAAAGGAAGTGAAAGCATATCTCATAATTACGATTATGATCCATACCGACGAATTACCACCGAGGGGTTTTGGCGCTCTGCAGCTCGCTCTCTGGTGACATTCATAATCATTGATCACTGTGGAGATCCCGCTGGTGATAACAGATGAGTTATGGCAAAGGGCTGAAAGACGGATGGGAGGCGTCTGACTGGATATGGAAATGGGAGGATATATGGGTTAAACTGAGGCTGCTCTGGGAGCGCAGGTTTCCCCAAAGATCACCTCCATCCCTCTGTGAGCCAACAGACACGCAGACCATCTCAGGCCTGATGAGTTCTGGAGGAGCCCGGCTCAGACGAGGCTGATGCTGTTTGTGCAACCTGCTCTGGCCTAAACTCAGATTTACAGAAGCTCTTCCGCTGTCTGCTGAAGACAATAAGCCTTCAGGCTGGAAACAAAAGCCTCCAGAACGGCTGAAATGTTTTCATCTAGCACACAGAGAAGGAGGGAGGGCAAACGAGCCCGACAAACCTCTTCCTGAGGCTGCGCCACACTGCCAGCTTGCTAATTTCCGCCTCCCGGTCAGGCGTTGTTGATTCCAGGAGACTCTCTCTCTCTCGCTAAGTGAGTGTCTGGAGGGGTGGTGTTAAGGGGGTTGGTGGGAGCGTAATCCTTGGCCTTTTCATTGGCCTGTAATGATACCGGAGCTCTGCAGCTAATAGGGCATTATCAGGGCCCCCGCCTGGCCGGACAGCTGATTAATGTCGGAGGAGAAGACACGGGGCCCGGCCGGGGCCTGATAAAAGGGCGCTGCGATTGGAGGGAGCAGGATGATGAATGAGCTACAGAGCCCACGCCCGTGTCTCATTAGCGCACCCCTGCTCTTTGGCGTTGAGCTAATGTAGCGCGTCAGCGCTGCGGCCGCCGTGGCCAGAGGAAGTGAGGAGGCTGTGAAGAGCGAGGCGACGGCGAGCAGGAAGTGGAGAGAGAGAGAGCGGGGGGGATAGTGACCTGATGGTAGCAGGCGCTAATTGAGGATACCGCCGCCATCGGCACGCCAGCCGCTAACACACACCTCCATGAACAGCGTGTTATGTAACATCCGTCCATCCTGCTCCACCAACGCTGAACAGTTTCAGGCTGTTTTTGTTGTTTTTCTGTCCAAAGCGTGACCTCAGAGCGACTGTGGACGACACGGGGACGTACATCCTGATGAGTAAACACCAACAGCACGAATCAACATCCTGCTGATCTGTGGAGATCAGTGATTGGCTTCACTCATGACAACCTCCAAATATTTTAAGGGTTTCAGCAGGTCCTTGTCTCACTTTAGGGGTCCCAGATCCCCGTAGATCCTCTGCGTTTCAGACACTGATGACCTTCTTTCTAAAGGGCCGACAGCATTAATATTACTGGAAATACCAGTCATGGTTGGATGATGCTGCTCTACAAACCGCTGTGACGCCGGTGGTAAAGACTGGTTCATCATGGGGCTGGGATGGTCCCCCAGGTCACATGATGGGATGAATCATCAGAATTGTGTCACTGTTTTACAGGAAGAGAGGAGACAAACATGTTTGTGAAGGCGTTACTTTCTATATTTGTTAAATGAATACGCTAACGGAACTGAACCAGTACACTCCAGTTTATCATACCAAAAACTATTCAAGCCTTTAAATATTGATTGGACTGCAGCTATAACATAACACTGTGTGTGTGTGTGTGTGTGTGTGTGTGTGTGTGTGTGTGTGTGCTGGTGTGTGTCGGTGGCACATGCTAAACATTTATGAGGATGTATTCTGACTCATTTACTGCCACCAGCTGTACGCCTACCGCCCCCCCGACACCCGCCCATAAAAAGCCAATTACATCCAGGGCTACGGAGCTCATTGATACCTAATTAGATTATTGTTAAGGGTTCTGTTGCCCTCATGGCTGGGGGGGGGGGGGGTAATGTGACATCATCTGAGTGACACCAGAAGTGATAGGGGGCGTCGTCCCAGGTTGAACCTCTGACCCCGACCCACATAGAGCCGAGCAGGACGGTTTGGGGGGGACAGGCAGCCTGAAGACCCTGAAGAATACTTTCACATTCAAATGAGGAGGACCCCCGTCTGGTCCTGGTGCAACAACCCCCCCACCACAAGCTCACAACACCAACAGACGCGAGCAGACAGCCTGTCAGACGCAGGTAAGACGGCTGATGTTCACACCTGTAAACACAAACACATTTCAGCATCAATCCTCAAGTTCACCTAAAACCGATTCAGCCTGTGAAAGTCCATCCAGTGCTGCACTGAAGCAGCGTGTGAAGCACATACCTGAGCACTTGTATTCCATGATACTTTGTACTTCTACTCCACTCAGAGGGAAATATCGTGCTTGTTCCTGTACACGTTTGTGTACAGTTGTATTACTAATTAGCAGGTTAAGACTTAACATACAAACCAGCCCCCAAAAAGACTCCAAACATTAAAACTGATTACTTGGACGTCACAAAAACACTAAACTTTCATCAGAACTGACAGTAAGACAAGACAAGGCAACCTGACGTCAGCCAAAATATGACAATATGAAACTTTATTATTGTTTAATAATCAGGAAGAAAAAACCTGTTTGTGCTGAACTTTGCTATTTATGATTGAAGACGGCGTTGACACAATAGATCAACACAGACTGGACAAATATATGATATCACTCAAAATGCTGTAAGAAAGCATCAGGAACGCTGTGATCCATACCTGAACTGTTTACAAAATATATGCAAAGAAAGTACGTCACAGTCAAAGTCACGGTGCTCTCAATAATCATAAACTCAGACAGGCTCCGTCATATCACAACAACACAAACTCAGCCTGCATCAGTCCCCCTGAGGCTGCACCTGAGGACACACGACACATGTCATCACCTTGAAAATATGCATCATCAGGGATTAAATTACCCAAAACAGTTCAGTTTAAATCAGAAAATGTAAATGCTGCTCACACCTTAATGAATCAGTCATAATCAGTCTATGAAAACACAAGTGAAATCTCATCTTCTGTCTTTGCACACTCACAATCTGCAGGAAATGCTCATCAGGTGTAGCTGGGTCCACAGGTAGGATCTGCTGAACTTGTGCACCTGTGTGATGAAGAATAAAGTGCGGCGGGTTCAGTCGGCGAGTCGCTGATGATGTTACTGTGATACTGCAGTATCACTCTGCACTGGTGCTCTGACGTATTTCTGTGGATGAGCAGAAATAAATTCATGCATGGACAGAATGCGATGACAGATACCACAGTGACATTCACATCAGCAGCTAAAGCTCTTAAAAAGACATCAGCATGGAGTAACTGTGCACAGAATGATAATGAGCCGAAGACTGAGCCCTGCGGGGCTCCACCAGGGACTGCACGTTCTAAAAATATGAATAATTAGATTAGTCAGTGAATAAAGGATGCGTTCAAAGACAGGATATCAGAGAAGGAGAGAGTCTGCTGTTATGAGGCGTGTTTGAAGGGTAAATGTTGCAGTGCAGAAACCCCCCCAGCAGCCCCCAAACTGTGGGTGGCACAGCGGCACAGTTGTTTAGGGATATACGACCCCACGGGGGGGTCAAAGGTTTATTAAAGAGCCAGTAAGTACTTGTTCAAAATAGAGCCGTGACCCATTACCCCCTCTCCCCACCCCCCACCTGCTCTGCACTCACACACACACACACAGACACACACACACACACACACACACACACACACACACACACACTATACATACACAGAAAACACACTCACATGCTCACATTGCACCTGTTCAGGAAACGGTAGTAGATGAGTTCTGGGTAAAGAATAAACACTGAAGCTTGTACAAACTGTGTGTGTGTGTGCGTGTGTGTATGTGTGTGTAAATTTAGACAAGATTACACTGAAATTTATTGTCATTTGTTGTTGTAACAAATTGAATGAGGGTTCATATGTGCAGCACCTTTAACATCAAGGTAACTCATTAACGTCTTAATAAAGAAACACAAGACAATAAAAATTTGCACGTTTTTAAAGAGCAAAATAAAATAGAACATAAAAATGAGCTAAAATACAATAACGTCCAACGGTGTGTATTAAAGACAGAACTGATGTGTAATATATACAGCAGAATTATTAAAGAATAAATGGTCAGAGCAGTAAATCTCTGGTAAACCCTTAAATACTGATTGAATGCACACACACACACACACACACACACACACACACACACACAGCCTTTGTTGTTCAGATAAATGGTGTGTCTTAGACCTTCACAAAGACTCAAGAATCAGACTGGCTGAAACATAAATGAAACGTAGCGTCAGTCAGAAGCATCAGTCCAATAAAGACCTGATCTGAAGCGAGTGGGCGCTGCGACATGTAAACCCTGTTGTCATCAGATCTCTGACATCGGGTCGTATCAGCAAGGTCAAGCTCTAGTTCTGCCTCGGATCATTGAGTCTGACCTCCCCGCCTCCCCCCGGAACACTAACCAGCCTCCCTTTCCCATCCGAAAGGGGGACAAGAGTTTCTCAAAGTCACATTAAAGGAGGCTCGATCTCTCCTGTGAAGCATTGATGTCTAGACGGCTCCTCTCCCATGAAAGGCTCGGAGGCCTCGTCCCTCACGCTCATCCTCTCCTCCCTTTGTCTCGCCCCTGTGTCCCTCTGTCTTCCCCGCTGGCACAGGACAATTACCAGCCAGCGCTACTTCCTAAACGTGTCGTCGGGGGCCGAGCGATTCCCCGTCGGGCCCCGGCAGCCAGGGTCCGAGGGCGGGACTCCCGTGATCGACCATGCAGAGCCACAACACAAGAGAGCGGCTGGCTGCTCTCCAAGGCCCGGCGGATGCAGGTGTCAATCACGGCAGCGGAGGAGGACAGTGGGAAAGGAATGATCCCGATGATGACAGTAGGCTGAATATTTATCTGGCCCCATCGTGGACTCTGAACACCGAGAGGCCAAATAACACATTTTGATCTTGATTAGAAATCTTTCTTTGCGTACGAGCGACGCCGTAGGTTTGCAGCTCGCGCCGTCTGCCTCCGCAGCTTTTTTCCTCCTAAATTGGATCCTGCGCTCTATCTCTTAGCGCCGCCTCCCTGGACTTATCACTAGCTAATGACTACATCGGCACACCAGCGAGGGGGAGGTCCAACAGTGTGTCTAGGTCTTTTCATGCCAGAGGGGCCTCTGGCACAAAAGGCCGTCCACAAAAGACCTCTCTTATTCTCTCATTATTGACACCCTTAATTGTTTGTGCTGTCTGATAATGGCCCTCAAAGCCTCACCGTATCAGCAATAACCTTCTGTCTCAGTTGTATGGGGATTGATGGGGGGGTGGAAACTGCAGCCATGTCCCACTGCTGGGGGACTGGAATAAATGTTGAACCATCAACAAGGGTTTTGATCTGTTCTCGCTGTCACTTTCACAAGGTTGAAGCTCTCTGTGTTCATATCCGCCACCCGAATCCGAGCGAGCGGATTCTCAGACCCTCCGGAGGTCATCAGGGAATCCCATTTCCATATTGTTTATTAGCAGCTTTGTGCGTTTGCCAGCGCCGCCACTCGAATTCGGAACCACGGGCGCTCTGCGATATTGTTGTCTTATTAATTACGTGCGGGGGTGTAAGTACAAATCTCTTGATACGTCAGGCACGGTCTTCAAACGCGCTGCTTTATTATGAGAGGAAACGTTAGCCTTAATTAAACGGCACACTTTTATTAGCGCGGCGTGTAATGGCGGCTTCCCTTCCTGTCAGCGCTGAATGCCTGACGCTGGTGGTTATGCCAGTCAATGGCCTTTAAGAAATAAGAGCTGTCTAATCCCATTTCAACTGGTGTAATTAGAGGGAATGCTCTTGTCATTAGTCAGGCACAAATTGCCCACTTACCCTGGCTTATAAATATTTGAGAGACACTTCTTATAAATTGTTAGGGTATTGAAAGGAATTTGCCTGAAAGCAAATTAATAAGTTATTTATGAGGAGTGTTAATCAGTTATCTTTGTGCATTCGTAGCAGCAGCACGGCAGTCTGAGCCGCTCTGCTCATTGAGACGAGCGGCCGACAGAATCCGGATCAACTTCAGAGAGCTGAAACTTTGAGCCAAGCGGAGTAATTGGTCATCCAAAACACACTCTGCCGATGCTAATAATGCACGCTCACACACTCGTTTCACAGTGATTGACCGAGGTCAGTGTAGCTGCAGGATGTTCAGCTGAACCCGAGCAGGTTCTGACATTTCTCGAGGTGTTACGTCGAGTCTGCCTCACAGTGTGAGCTAATAGCTGCTAGCTCTTCTCCAGCTGTAACTCTGAGCCCCTGAAACATGAAGGTTTAACCTGTTCAAGTCACCCGATCCTGTACGTTTACTCAAGTGATGCTTAGTTACTTTAAAACTGAAGATTTTTACACACAAAGCATATAAAAAGTTAATAAAGTGAGATGTTGTGTTATCAATTAACTTTATACAAATACAGCTGAAACGATTGCTTGATTAATCAGTGAGTGTGTGCAGTGTGAGGGCAAACAGTAATCTGATGAGGTCAGATATAAATGTCAGACAGTTGACTGGACGGGGCAACTTGTGTGAAGTAACTGCTGGACATTCAGCTGTATTATAAAGCTTATTATGGGATAATTACGATCAAAGATATCAATGATATTGACACTCTGGAAGCTGATCATAGGTTAGTCTGTCAAAATAAAAGCACCTCTCCCTCTGAAATGTTGTAAAGTTGCAGTAAAGAGCAGCTAGGATGGAAGTCAAGTAAAAGTACATGGAAAGTTGAAGTATTTGAGTAGATGTACTGCAGCCACATGCACAGGTCTGTCGGTCAGTTGCTTTATGTACACAGGTGATTTACACAGCCGGTCTGCGTGACAGCAGACGTCGTCAGCGGCAGACCTGCGATGAAACCGCCGAGCGTCTTCACGGCCGCGGCGATAACAGAACGGTTCCACTGTGGCTGTTGTCATTGTAAATATTGTCGGTCACACTACAGCAGCAGGGGCGATGATAGGCACTGAGCAGAGAGCGCTGCCCGAGGTGACAGAGGGAAAACTGAACAGGTCTATTTGTAGTGGCTGCACTGCAGAGGGGCTTTTCAACACCCCCAATGAGTGAAGATAATCCAAGGCTGATACGAGGCCCACGGTGCTGCTGGAGAGGCTGATGGATAAACTCCAGCATCTCAGAGGGAGTTTGGTTTGCAGCCTGGCCACAAAATGAGTCAACAGAACATAAAACGACACAGCACCTTCCAGCAAAAGCAGAAAAATTCAACATGAGAATGTTAACGAGAGCAAATACAGCACAGAATAAACTACAGCAGTGCTGCTGCTTCAGCACATGTGAGTGCACCTGACGCCCCCTGAGCACCACAACACCTGCAGGAGTGAAGGAACTCCTGGCTGCCATGTTGTCACTGTGGTGACGTGCACCTGTTAGTCAGATGGAAACAAACAGGACGTCCTGACACGTGAGGACAACACCTACAGATTCATTTAAGGGTCTGAAGCTGCTGACTTCAGGTGTCTCTCTGAGCCTCGCCTTTGCCTTAATTTGCATGTATTTGTATTTAATTCTGCAAAGAGCGACTCGACTCTGAACGACGTGGCAGACGTGCAGTAGCGCTCGTATTGGTGGCTTAAAGGACGGCGCGTGTGCTTGAGTGTGGTGCAGCTGTACACGCTGGCTGTCGTGGAATATATTGTGCAGTTTTTCCTGCAGTAAACGTCTTGCAGCCCACCCACATGTACAGAATGTGAGTGTCCTGGCTGAGACCCTGACCCCCTCTGCATTCTTCACTCTCTCTATCACGACTCCCCTCCATCACACACATTCACACTCGCAGGGCGACGCCGGCCTCGGCTTCGCTTCAGATGTGCGTCGTGCATGTGAGCGGCGTGACCTGAGCCGTGTCCGTCAGCACATGTATGTCTCATAGAGCGGTCGGCCGGTCTGTCGGTGCTGCAGCGTCTGAAGAAGGCGTGTAAACCAAACTGTGCTTATACTCGTGAACTGGAGACTTTCTGTGTGCATGTGACGGCACTTCAAACCCCGCAGACCGGCTGGATCCTCTTACAGGCCTTGTTGGTCTGTAACTCATTCAGGGCGTTGATGGTGATGAAACCAGCTCCTTTTCCCTGACCCGCACCCCTGCTGCCATTTCTGCCAGCCAGAAGAGCCCCCCCCCCCAGCCCCCACCCCCACTCTCAAACAGAGACAGCTGGCAAACAAACTGCTGGACGGCTTCTTTCTTCCCGGCATCAGTAATCACAGCTGAGAGTCTCTAACGGGTGAAATCATTTAACTTTTCTGTCTGAAAAAGACAAAAACACACCACATGCTTCTTGTTTAGCTTTTCCACACATAGTTGTGTGTTTACAGACAATAACCAACAGCAAGTGCTGCAGTTCAAGCTGCTCTGGAATCAGATAATCTGACCCAGTGACTTTGAGTCACACTGCAGGTAAACATCTTCCAGCCTCGACAGTGTTTCTGTGCACACCTCGCTCTGTTTACCATCTGCTCATTCAGCCGCAGTTTGTGACACAGACTCTGATGGACTGACTGCATAAAAAAGTGAGACGATTGATGCAGATCCAGGACAGAGCGGGCAGGCAGGTGAGGTGAGCCTGCAGGATTACAGGTGGAGGACTGGAGGTGATCCTGAGACACCTTCCCAAACATACGAGAGCTAAGAACAAAGACAGCAGGAGAGCTGAATGAGATGTGTTACCAGGCTGGTGAGGAGAACAGTCTTCATCCGGTGGCTGGTGATCAGCGGATCGGCTGCACCTGTGGTGGCTGATTGGCATGAGGAGCAGGTGGAGGTGAGCAGGACCAAACATCGTCTTCTTTGTTCCTTTGTATTTATTTTGACATTTATTTTGCATTTTGATGTGTTCTTAAAGGTCCAGGTCTCTGTGAGGTCTACAGCTGAACGTGGACTTCCTGTTTGACTTCAGCTGTCTGTAATGAGCTGCTGAGGCGACGCTCAGTCTTCCTCCAGTTTGTCCTCACTCAACCTGAAATTATTGTGGTTTTCTGTAATATTGAAGATTTTATCACCTGCGAAGGTTCAGCGACTTCCTGTGTGCAAATCTTTCATACCAGTCACTTGTAAAGTATTCACTTCAGTAAAAAGTACACATGTACTTCGTTGAGAGCGAAGCGTCCTGATAACATTAAACTGACCCTTGTTCTGAACCTTCTGTCATCATCTTCCTCGTCATCTTCACTGATTCTGAATGATTCATTACTTTACATTCGATGCCATTTGTCAGCACCCTCACAAACAGTCGACACAAAATCTTGATGGGATTCTCCGTATTGAAAGAATCCAGTTTAATAATGTTCAGGCTTGTGTGTGAAATCACCCTCACTTGTCAGATCGCACATTTGAATGTGGACGCGCGATAAGAGAAACGCTCTGCGCTGCAGGAAATTGGTCCTGTTGACAGGTGTGTAAGAGAATGAAGGCAGGCCGCAACAAAAAGATGACAATGATTTCAAGTGTGGATAAATGGAGGCGGTGCAGATGTGCAGACCAATTTGCTCACGCCAACTGCCGAAAATCTTTTAGCTGAAGTCCAAACACTCATTAGAATGAAGCAAAGCACACGTCGCTTCTTCATACTCAAATTAGAGAAGCAGATAAAAAGCAGCAAAGCTTCAGAGAACAACCGACAGAGGAGAAGGAGGAGGAGAAGGAGGAGGAGAAGGAGAGGAAAATGAAAACTTTTTCTGTGGGGGGGGTTTAAGGAGGGGGACTTCACAGAGGAGGGTGCCTAATTTAAGACAGGCCAGAGGCCAGGTGTCCAGCTGGTGCTGCGATGGTGTGGCCTGGCAGCGAAGAGTAAACACACATTCCTCCATCGGAATGCATGCATGTGTCCATATATACTGTGTGTGTGTGTGTGTGTGTGTGTGTGGGTGGGTGGGTGTGTGTGGGTGTGTGTTTTGTACAATGTGCTTCCTTCAGGACACTGAAGACATTTCTGTTTGTCACAGCAAGGAGACAACTTTGTTTCAGAGAAGACTGAAAGCAGGAAGAGAGAGTTCAGGAAGACGACTGTGAGAGTGACGCTTCTCTGACCAATCAGCTTGCAGTGTTTTCACTCCACCTGTTAGTTTCAGCTCACCTCTCTTGGACACGACCCAAAAAACTCACCAGGTATCAGGTCCTATCCACAACTTTTGACAAAAGAAAACCAAAGAAAGAGCAAGTTGACTCGTACCACACAGTGGGATCAGGCAGAAGACTCAACGGGCCCCCGAGCACCAACATGTAAAGGCCCCTGACCCCTGCTGCACAGGAGCAAGACCCCCAGACTGGAAGAGACACAAGACGACTGCAGTCCACCACTTCATTGGGGGTACATTTGGGGTCCATTTGCGTCTCTTTGGAGTCATTTTTTTGCCTCTTTGTTGTTGTTTCGTGTCTCTTTGGAGTCATTTGATTGACTTTCCAACAAGAAATATTTTATCTTTCAAACAGAGGGGCCCCTGACCCCCTGGGCCCCTGGGCCCCTGGGCCCCTGGATCTGTCCCCAGTGGGGCCATTCATCAATGCATCCATGATTATCAGCCACATACACACAGACTGCTCAAACACAGGTGCATACAGCAGCGGAGGGTAAGGTGCTGGCTGTGCTCTTCCTCTCTGTAACACACACACACACACATACACACACACACACACACACACACACACACACACACAGGCTGGACATTCCACACATAACCTCCCACCACCTGAAAAGTGGCCGGAGAGCTGCTGACCGCCCCCCCTGACCCTGACTCAGGACGCTGTGCAAACCTCCCACAGGCTGGACAGGTGGCAGGAGAAGGAGGTGAGGGGAGTGAGGGAGGAGCGACCATTTAAAACAGACTATGTGACCCCCCTCACCCCTCTGCTTCAGACCCCTGACCCCCTCCGACCTCTGAGGCACCTGCGCAAGCTGCTCCACGATATGTGGACAACCTGTTGCCATGCACCATCGAGTCTGATGCCGGGGGGGCGGGGGCGGGGCGGGGGGGTCTGTGCATGCTGTACATGTATGCACTGCAAATGAAAGTTTAGGTTATGCAAAGAGACGCTGATGCTGCTCAGGCTGATGTGATTGGTTGTGTTTCCACATTCTTCCATACCCTCACATGTGTCCGTGCAGACGTGTCATACATGTTGATGGACAGCAGCTCTCTGATGTCACTTTGAGACAGACCTGCAGGGGGGACAGAAGTGATGTGACCTGAGGGGACGATCTTTTGTTGCTGCAGGTCTGATGGCTCTGTCCGATGGAGGGCTGACGGTGGTGAACCTGAACTTACCTGACGCGACACAAAGGTCTATGGGACGCAGGTGCATTGCTTTGCAAGGCATTGTGGGATTCCACGTGATGCAGGATTGAGTGGAAAAAGACTGATGATGGAAGTGAAAGTGCTGTCTGCACGTTTTCTTCTCCTCACTCTTTACATCACTGTTTCCTCTTCATCCACACACCTGACACCACAGTCCACCTGCAGAGCGTTTGCACACTGAACTCCTGTCTCAGTCATTAGACATGATTATAATGTCTGATCTGAGGACAGCGGCGTCCTCATCGCTGACGTCCTGACAGCTCTGTGAGTGGAGGCACTGATCTGATGGGAGGTGAGTGAGGGCTGGGCTGACTGTGGAGCAGCAGTTGGCGTACAGTGTGTGGCTTTACACTTTATTGATTTTTAATTAGCTCTCCTAACACTCTCTGATCTGCTCTGGTATGATCAGCTGCTCTTCTGCATGTCCACCAGATTTTCTCCTCACTGAGCAGACTGCGCTCAGCAGCTTTAACGTGAGAAAAACAATCAAATAATCAATTTTAACTCAAGTGAATATCGCTCGTGATTCCATGTCTCGGCGCCGTCTTTCCGCTCAGTCTGGTCGTTAATCAGCAGGTCAGCAGCTCTGTTTGTGAAACCGAAGCATCCTTCCTGTATTTTCCCAGCAGTCTGGACACCAGAGCCCTCTGGGAAGCAGGCGGTGGGCAAAGGGCAGGTCACAGAGCCACAACACTGAGCGCCTTTAAAGCGTCCACCTGCAGCCTCTGCTGTTTACTGCCTGCTGCTGCTCGGCCGGTGCAGCCACACTGACAGTTTTCACACTGCGGAGGGCGGACATGTTTGTTCTGAGGAGGGGAGACAGCAGTGAGGTTAGTGGACACTGGAGAAGTCTCAGAGTCACTGAGCTGTGTGGTGCCTCCACGAGTCCTGAAGGCCAAACCTGCAAAACAGCAGCTCATTGACCGTCAGTCAAACTGGGTTTAGGAAAAGACCATATACAAATCCAAACTGATCACAGGTCAGCTCAGGTTTTCATACCCGTGCACGAGGACGCGCATGCAAAAGGAGACGTGATGCAATGTCCCAACAAAGGAGGTGAAGAAGAAGTCTGCAAGCAAGTAGAGATGGATGTAAAGAAGAAGAAACATCAGCTTTGCAAACTTGATGAGGAGGGAAATGAAAGTATAGATCAGTGCAGCTTCAGTCTGCAGTTTGTAAACACTCTGACGTTCTGCTCTTTCCAAACCCACAGTGTGCAGATATGTCGCTGTGACACGACTGTGCAGATACAGAAAAAAAAATCAAGGTCAAACCGAACAGTGTCTGTCGCCTCAGAAGCCGGTTTGGGAAATATTGTAAATCCAGACTCATTCAGATCTGATGACACTGAACTGAAGACTCTGCAGCATGACCAATCCAAAAATTACCCTCTGGGTCCTTCCCTTTGTTTTGACTCCAACTTACAGTCATGTGTTTTTTGAATATCAACTTCCACATCTACGATGCATAAATTCATTCCACATTCAGCGGAGAGGGCGGCGATTCCATGCAGAGAGACGGGGCCTTGGGTTTCGGGAGGCCATCGGGCCCCCCGCTGTGTTTCTCATCCAAACTCATTTGGATGTGTGACTGGGAACGAATCAAGGAGAATTACTTCTACTGAGCCGAAAAGCCATCTCACATGCACAAACAGTACACACACACACACGCACGCATGCACAAACAGTACACACACACACACGCACGCATGCACAAACAGTACACACACACACACGCACGCACGCACGCACAAACATAAGCACGCCGCGTGCTGGAAGAGCGGTTTTTAGCTTCGTCTTTCATGGATTTTTAGGATCTTCTTTCAGGTGAAGAGGCTCAGCATTCTAACTTTTCTGCTCTCATTTCATTTTTAAATGTTCTGTCTCATCTCAGAGCACCTTTTGGACTGCTCCAGCTGTTTTTAAGATAATGTAACCCGAACTGTGCGCTGGGGGAGTCATTAGCCTTCATCTTGGCCATGACTATCAAAATAATTAGCTCTTGTGGGATGGTTTGCAATTTAGCATCAGAAGGTTGGAATAATTCATCATAGCTGCTGGCTTTTATTGGATTGAACTATATCTGAAATCGACCACAGAGTGCAGGTTTGGCCAGGAGGAGCTGCGGAGAGGACGGAGGATTTGGTTGATGCCAAAACAAAAGGTCGTGAACTTTAGTGACCTTTGGAGTCTGAACAAACTTAAGAATGTCAGACTGAGGAGGCAAAGCGGAGGAGAGGCGGTGCAGTGTTTCCTGCAGGAAAACACTCACACAACATCAGCGTGTAAATCTAAAAAACTCCTAACGAGCCATGATTTAATTATTCCATTCTTTAAGAAAATGACTTGACCTGCGATGAGTCTCAGAGCTGTGTGACGTTTCTAGTAACTGATCATTTGAGGAGTGAATTATTTCCTCATTTACATCTTCAGTGAGCAAACAGAGAGCGTTCATACGCAGTGCTTCATCTTTAAAAAAGGTTTTACATGAGCGGTCAGTCAGTGAGCTCTGACTACTCATTATCAGATTATTATTAAATGAGCTAAACAGCTCCATTCATAAACGTTTCCATGAAGGCTGTCTGACGTGAGAAGAGGCGTATCAATAAAGACAAAAACAGACAATCAATAAATCTGCCAATTCTCATCTCTCACTAATTTATATCTGACTAATTTGTCGATGTAAGCGTAAATTTGGGGTCATATCAGTCTCACGTCTCTGTGTTAAGGACAGAACTGGAGTCAGGACGTGATTAGCTTAGCTTTAGCTTAGCATAAAGGCTGGAGGCAGAGGGAAACTGCTAGCATGGTTCAGTCTGATGTAAGGCTACCAACTCTTTTAAAGCTAATCAAAGATGCACTGTAGAGGTTGACAGCTAGCTGTTTCCCCCTGCTTCCAGTCTTTATGCTAAGCTAAGCTAACACGCTACATGTTTGTGTTAAATCAACAATGTTTTACTCGCAGTCAGTGTGCAGGCGTTTGATTTCGGGCTCTAAAAGCTCACAAATGAGCACATTTCTCAAAAAGTTGAACCCTCGCCTTTAACAGCTGCTGCAGACGCGTCATCGTGGTCTCATTGCATGAAGTGATTTATAACGTTGTATTTATTAAGAGTTTCAAGGTAAAGACAACTGATTTGGAAAGTAGAGGCCTTGGACTTGTATTGATGGCATGCAGATCAATAGAAGTGATCAATTAAACAACTGAATGGATCGATGAGTATTGGTCTGCAGTGTGGTGATTTCCTGCAGGCTGCCTGCTGACAGCGTCAGCTTTAGCTTTGAAAACCAGCCGCCAGCTCGCCGCTTCCACACACACGCGAGGTAAAGCGATCGTCCTGGTTTCCTCGTGAAGCCGAAGCCCCCTCAGTGTGTGTGTGTGTGTGTGTGTGTGTGTGTGTGTCAGGCTCATGCTGGGCTGGAAGCTGTGGCTCGGCTGTAGTTTCCATATATCCTCTCGTGGGGCTCTCTTGTCTTCAGGATCTCCCAGCAGCCCCTGCAGCTCTTTGATGTCAGGCTGCGTTTCATATGAGGAGCGCCGTGTTCGGTAGAACAGAGGCCGCCGAGCAGGACCACCTGCACTCCCTCCTCCATGCTCCATCATTTAAGAGCTGCAGGACAGCTGCCCCTCAAACTCTACGCAGGACCACCAAAAACACGTTTTCGGCTCTAATTCACTTTTACAATATCTGTCTGAAGGCCTGAAGAACACGGCTGAGGCCGACGTTAGATCAATATAAACTATTAAAAATGGGGGAATCCAAAAGAATTAAAGCAGGATGCTGCTTTATGACAACGTGTGGTGAAGTGTAGACGGATGACCAAACTGTGGTTCACAGACGAACCTGCAGGCTCCCTGTAATCACATGCTTTCCTGTGCAGCGAGGAGTCATCAGTGTGGTGTGCTGACTGTGTTTAACCTGCCTCGGATGGTCCGCTCACTGTTATTTAAGTGTCTCGCCCTGCTGGAGTGACTGTGATTGAGAGGAATCTCAGACAAAACTATGAACAGACACAACATGATGAGCTGGAATAATTAATAAATGTATGTATATTGTATTAGAAACGGTGCTGTCTGTTTTTGATGGACAACGCGTCAATCTGCACAGAGCAGACAGGAAGTAAGACACACGAACGGTGTACAGAATCTGGCAAATTTTCAAAATAAAACACTCATTGATAATAAACACAGTCAAACTTATGAAGCCGACTTACCCATGAAGCACAAACATCAAGGAAAACTGAAAACCCTACAGGTGAAACACTCTTTGGTGGGGTCTGAAGCCACGTGGAGGACAGACGAAAAACACCACAGAGACGCTCCGGAGTGGAGTCTCAGCAGCAGGCAGGAAAGTGTAAAGTGATTCAGATTAGACCAACATAAAAAGCTGTTTTATGAGGATGAAATGCTTTTAATGACAGACTGAAACACATACCATTAAAACACGGGCAGATCCGCAGCGTGCAGATCAGACTTCTTTAAGTGCATGAACAGGACGTGAGTCAGCACCTGCGGACACGCCTCTGTGTCCCCACGCTGTGTCTTGCGTCCTCCTGATGATGCCCGTTCCTTTCTCATTGACTGACAAAGTGCAGTCAGCCGAGGAAACTATGCATGAAGGGCCTCTGGGATGAGAGGGTGTGAATTCCCTCTTTTTTTTCCTCGACAAGAATTACACCCCGTGTGTTCAAAGCAGAGGCCTTTGGATCCTGCTCTTCAGCTCCGCCGGCGGCGGTGCCGCAGGCTCGACTCAACGTGAATTCTTCAGTTCCCATCCGGCTCCAGGTGTCACAGCCGCGGCCACAAGCTCGGGCGGGACACGCCCTTCTGAGGGCCTGTGGACACAGCCACGCTGTCACGCCCTCATTTCGGTGTCACGCCACATGTCAGTCACTCAGCACCGAGGTGAGAGGCCAGCACTTACCTGCCGCTCACACACCTGCCACAAACAGGGCTGAAGAGGTGAGGCTTCAGGCGTTATCTGCTGATGAAGCTGCCTGACAAAGAGGGCTGGAAAACTCAGCCAGGGCCAGCGAGCTGCTCAGGTATCAGGTACCTGTCAGGTAACAACACTCAAGCTGCATTCACACTTTACGTCACACCTCTGGTGGCCACGTGCAAAGGCTCTGTTCCTACCTGCACCTCCACAGAAATGTAACAGCACGTCAGAGGCACAGCACAAAGAGGCTGTGATTGGTCAGCTCGGATCGCTAGCAGAGACGGAGCGGAAACAACACGGAGGAACCTTCACACACATTGAACGAAGCCATTCCACTGCAGACCTTCAGCTCAGTGTGTCGCAGTGAGAGAAGGAAGAAGTGATTGTACAGAAGAACGTCGTACTGATGATGAAACGAGGAGGAAATGATAGAACATGAAGGCGGTTACTGTGGCGCACAGTGCACACACATCCATGTAGTACTGTGCTGAACGCTGGGCTGTGAAGCCTTCTGTCGGTGTCTCAGGTGGATCTACAGAAGCTCACAGTCAGACAGTGAGGCCGACTCCACACAGTGATTGTTCAGGTGTGCACAGGTGAGAGCTTTTTCCATTTTTCACACAGCCGTGTCTCTTTTCAGGTGAACGGCTGGATGGACCACATGACTGCCTTGAAGGAGGGACCGTCCCACAGTGTGAGCCGTCGTCCTCGTCTCTTCTTGGTGTCTGACTGTTCAGCCCGTCCTGAGCTGCGAACTGTTCAGATGCAGCCGGACGCTCTGGGTGAACTGGTTCATTTCCAGTGGCCGCGATGCTTCTGGAGTGACTCCGGCACCTCGCCCGACCGTCAGCGGGCTGATTTGCATGTATAGATTTCTGCCGTGCTCACCTTGAGACTCACCAAAACACGACCGCAATGATGAGAACACACTGTTGCGGCCGTCAGTGAAAACACGCCTGTAAGTTTCTGCGAGAAACAACACTCACTGACGCTCGACTTCTTCTGCACTCCCCAGCTCATTAAGGCTGCGGCTGAGTGCGGTGGGCTAATTGAGTGAATTGTCTAACAGTGGACAGTGTGTGTGTGTGTGTGTGTGTGTGTGTGTGTGTGTGCGCACGTTCCCCTGGATTGTTGTTAGAGCCCGGCTCCTGACAAAACCAGCCTGGGCCCTCAGTGCCTAGATAACGAGCTGTATGCCTGACAGGTGTGTCGAGATTAGGGGCGGGCTGTTCCCTAACACCCCCCCTCCATACCCACACACACACACACACACACACACGCACACACACACACACACACACACCCATCACCCACCACTCCACCATCATCCCGTCCTCTTACAGTAAACATCCCCATCAGCCTGCCTGCCCACTCTGGGGAGCAAAAGGAGAGAGCATGTTTGACATAATTAATTGGCTCTTTCTATAAAGTGAGTCAAAAGAGATGAAAAGGGTTATCGGGCTGAAATAATTAATTTGGAACTAAATTCGCTGACAGTTGGGCTCTCTCAACAATTCACCTTTTTTTCCTCTCATCAGTGCCTCTTGAATGACGAAGGGCCTGATACTGGGCCTGTAAATGAGAGCGCTTTAATGAAATATGGCTAAAAAGGAATTTAATTAATTTGAACCTGCAGAGAAGGTCTTGCTCTTATACATTTTTCGTAGATTATTGCCTTTCATTATGAGGCTAATGTAGCAAGCATTTTATTCCAATTAATTTGAAATGAAAGAGGAAATTATGTGGATTAATAATGGCGGGGGTGGTTACACACATCTCTTCAATTACCATCCGTTCAGTGCCCTATCCATATCTTAGCATCACAGTAATTAACGGGCTTCAGCAGGACTATTATAGCAGTCAATGAAAAGAGTTTGCTATCGCTGCCCGGACAGAGAGGCATCGCTGGGATCATTCAGGGGCTGAATGAAAGGCCGTGACTGGGATCTGTTGGGTTGCTGATTCTAATCACAGAGGTTCGTTTCGGCAACCCCTCGCATCGAGAAGACCGGCAACGTTTGCAAATTGAACTGATGAAAGCTAATTTGCCCAAACGCTCGCCTGCTCGCTGCTCAAATGGCCCCTTTGTTCCTTCCTGCTGCTGTATGTTGAACTGTTAACAACTGTTGAGAGTTTATTGTATGTTTGTGAGCGTCTGCTTCGTAATGTGCTGAATGTGGTGTGGATCTGTGTGTGTGTGTGTGTGTGTGTGTGTGTGTGTGTATGAGAGACACAGCGAGAGGGAGGAGGTGCTGCGTTCGAGGCTGCTGCTATCACCATTAGTGCTAATTATGTTCTTTGTTCAATGGACAAAGGAGGAGTAATTGAATCCATCACCTCCCTCTCCTCTCGTTTGGAGACTCTGCTTAACCTGCACGGTTCAATAATGCACAAGTCCGTCCTCCCATTAACTGCTCTCAGAAATGTGCACTCTCACAACTTACAGAACACTATCGTATTCGCAACTTTGCTAAAATGCTAAGGAGTTAAACTAAAGTTTAAGATATAAATAGTGAAACTGCTCAGAGCCTCCATCACTTTCTTTAATATCATGTTTTATTATTTCAGATTTTGCCGTGAAGGCTTTAATGCTTGTTGCTTGTTTGTTTTTTTGAGGATAAATATGGAGTCCCACAGGGTTCAATACTGGGACATCTGAGTTTTCATTCGTCAGCGTAACTTTCACAACCTGTAAAAGCTAATTAGCAAACTTCTTTACAGAAAAGTGCTGAATCACTTCTCAATTTAAATTTTAAATTTTCCCTCAGCTTTAGAATTGTTACTCAGTATTATATGTGTTTTAAAATTGTTGCTTAATATTACAAATATTTTAGTAAATATTGTCACAAAATATTGCAATTTTTTATTAATTCACCCAAACTTTAAAATTGTTGTAAATTTAATTTTCCCTGATTTTTTCTCTGAGTTTTGTGACATGTACTCCACATTTTTTTGAAGGTTCCCTGAATGTTAAACATTTTCCTTTAGATTTATAAAATCTCAATATTGCCCTGAGCTTTAAAATAGTGCCATAATATTACTTATAATAATAATAATAATAATAATAATAATAATAATAATGCTTCATATCATTTAAAAAATTACAAGCAACAATGTAAAAGTTTGGGGAAATTTAAACAAATGCATTAAGCAGAAAATAAGTGTTGGATTTCTCTACAAGAACAACAACAACAACTTTCAGACAAACAAAGAGCAGAATATTAACGTAATGCAGCACAAATATGATGCTGTTTGTCAATATAACGGAACCAAAGAACCCTTTTTATGCTGATTTTCTCTCTTTGTGAGCACTTTGTGATTTGAAACGTGCTAAATAAACGCCATCGTTGTGATTGGTGGTAACAGCAGTAAAGCTGCATCCGTTAAGCAGACAAAATGTTCTTTATTGATGGAGATTTCACACTTTTAGGAAACTGCTGTGCGGTAAAATGCTTCAGCATCACACCGACAGCCGCCTGATAAACAATCCATCATCTGAATGAGCTCCCACGTTCCCCTCCCCTCCCCTCCCCTCCCCTCCCCTCCCCCGAGAGCGGGTCAGCCATCTTTTGTGGTAATCTCACCCCAGCCTGCTGCTCCTCCTCCATGAGGGGGGAGCCCCGGTGCTCTCAGGGGGCCCCTGGAAGGATCTGGGGCCAGTGAAGCAGCACTCCACAGGGGACCCACCCTAACATCCTGCACCTCTCCCTGTGGAGCCACATATAATTGTCACTGGGTGCTCGTTAAAGGATGCAGTTAATCAGAATGGATTGACCATTACAGGTCAGCAGGCAGGGCACCCCAAACCAGTTGGCCTTTAGTTCTTCTCATATGTGGCTCTGGATGAAGACTCGCTGTACCATGACTCCATAATGTCCCCTTGATGTGCCATTAACATTTATCACCGTGGAGGAGGTCGCGGGGCCTCGCGGCAGGCACGTAAAGGATCAATATGGCTGCAGGACGACATCACTGAGACGTCCTGGTTTTAACTGCAGTCCTTCGTTATGAGTGAATGATTCTGATTCCAGGAATGAACTCGTGCAGCTGATTTTAAGTCCCTCATTATTGTTCTGAAGTAAAGACTGTTGGTGCGACGCTCCTCCCTTGTGTTCCTCCTCCTCCTCCTCTCTCAGGTGCTCCTGGTTATGGTGATTATTGGTGGCTCATATTTAAGGAGGGCTGGTGAGAAGGATCTTTTCCACATAAAGCAGCTCAGACCGTCTTTTCTGTGTGTTTTTTCTTTTCATTTGCTCAAGTGTTTTGTGTTGTTGGGAGTTTGTTTGCTGAGAGTAGAGGTCTGCTAGTCTGGTTTTGTTTGTTAGCATAGTTTATGCACTTCTTGGTAGGTTGGGGGAACGTTCTGGGTCCTGCAGCCCACTGCGAGGCCAGACTCAATTCATTTTTTGGTACTTTTTAGCCAGACCTCGCACAGATTTGGTTGAATCTAACGAGTCCATGCTTTACAAACTCACCCTGCATTCTCGTCATATGTTCTGGTCACAAGATTTAGCCGACTGTCTGTCCGTCGTTAACATTAAAGCTGTTGTTCCTGTTTATCACGAGGTTGGTGGAGAGTGCACCAGTGTTTACCCGTTTACACCAGCCTGTAATGGCTGACATGTCAGCCTCAGACTGTGGTCGTACAGCGTTTCTCAGTAAATACAGCCGTCACTCCCAAACCTCCATCACATCAACTGAACAGTCCTCTCTGGAGAACACATATGGGAGGATTTAGATGGTTGACAGCCTGAATTAATCCGCGCTCACTCCTGACGATAGCCCACAACAATGCTACGTTAGCGTTAGCTTATGTTTTTGTAAATGTCAGTGAGCCTGATTTGCCGTCTGGCTGTTTTCGTGCTGCTTCCTGTGGGATTGTGGATGTTTTTAGTTCAAAAATCTGTTTCCTTCTCAGACTTTAGCTAACATTACTGCAGATTTCAACATTATCACAAAGATGCTGCTTGTTAGCAAAACGGGGAAAACAGCTAAATCAACTCCAGAAGAAGAAAGAAGATTCTGTTTAACTCACTACGAGCAAAGTGTGACTGTTCAGTTACAGAAGACTTTTCATTTATTTGTGTCTGTTTTACACAAGTTTTCATTCGTTGATGAAGACTGAAGCACGTTCAGTCAGTTTTCATTTTAGCAGCTTTATTCTCATTTTGTTTGGAAAAAGTCATCATCAGCTATTTGTTGTTTGCTATTAGTTGGACTGACGGCATCGAACCAGCGTCATCAGGCCGGTTTTAACAGCATCTCTTCAAACTGAGCCGATCCGTTTCTCTCCGCTTCTTACTGACCTGAATACTAATGCTGGTGATAATTTAACCTAACACATGGTTGTATGGTCATGGTCAATATTTGGATTTATCCATGGGGCCCAAGAAGATGTGAATCCACCTTTTGTTCTTCACAGAAAAGTCAGAGGGGACGGTCCAGACCTGAACCCTTCAACACAACTGGTCTGTCAAACCTGAGACCTGAACCTGCCCTGGCACACATTTGTGCTTTAACCTCTTTCTATCTTTATTACGACTAGCTTATCCCATTTTTTTGTTGGGACCTGCAGGTTTGATAGCAGAACTCCAACATAGACTTGAATATAAGACAATAAGCACGAAACATGCATCTTAAAACAATGATCAAGGCCATGAGATGTGACTGAAGGTGTCAGAAGAGTAATTAAGTGTTTTTCCTGTTTGTCAAATGACTCTTTTTCTAATTAAAAAACAACCAAAAGGCTCGAAAACATCCAAATGACGGACAATAGAAGCAAAAGCAACGTGTCGAACACGCAGGACCTTTTTAAGAGCCTGAACGTACCGCAGAGGATCCACGTTTCATTATGCCTCCCAGGCTTTGTCTGGTACAATGGAGCAGAATGAGCAGTTCAAGGTGTCGGGCCTGAAGTGGTCTGTCTTCCCCTCTGACACCGCGGCAGTGATTTAGGCTCGGTGTTCACTGGCAGCCTCTTTGATAGCTGCTACTGCGAAGCAGATGCTGGGGAGGAATCACCGGTTGCAGCTTTTGTTGCTGCTCAGTGACGAGTTCAGTCCCATTTCAGGCACGCTGCTCTTTTTGTTGAGATATTTTGAAGTTCTTCTGATGAAGCTGCAGCAGCAGTGAAAGACTTCACATCTGCAGGCTCGTAGCTGCTCACAGCGTAGCTCTGGATGCTGCGAGCCGGCCGCGCAGCTCGGAAACAGATCATCTGAGCACAAGAGGAAGGAGAAGCTTGTAGTGCGAGCGGAGGCTCCCGGCGGACACATTACCTGCCTTCCTGTGTGCTCGTCGAGCACACGGGGAAAGAGACTCCGGGGACCCCGTGCAGCGCCGGTGGTACAGACCTCTTCTCAGTCATCTTCTTCACACTTTTCAATCACATTCTCTCTGCCTCCTCTGCAAAATTGGAAGCAGAACTTTGTCTGAGGAGCCGAGTCTGGACTGGAAGTGGAAAGAGAGACAGATGGGGGTTTGAAAGACGGAGGGATGGAGTGCAGAGGGATTGTGCAAGATGAATGATAAGCTGCTGAAGAGCACTTTCTAGTGGCACCCGGAGGACTAGCATGTCGGGTCAGGCTGAGCCCCTCTCACCTCTGCTGGATCTCATACAAACAGCTCATCCCCAGAGCCTGGAGCAGCGTGAGGGCCTGAAGGTAATTATTTAAAGTCACTGAGAAACACATTCTACCCAACAAGGACACAGGGTCGCCTGGAAGCGTGCAATCACTGAGCAGCACGTCCCGTTTCAGACTTTAGCTGGATCAAGCCAACGTTTCAGTTCAGACTGAGAGGAAGGGATCCAGCCTTCATCCGTTTAATCACTGAAATATACAATATTTTACATCCACCATATCTCTCAGTGCACACACATGCTGCACCGCCAACATCACTTCTGATCCATAATGCATCAGTTTCTGGTATCTCGGTGGAGCGACCGTGCTCCGCTGCTCTCTTAGGAGCCAGGAGGTGCAGAGAGAAGATAAATTATCAATCCCACAGTTGCTATTGTGCTTTTAGCCCAGCGAGAGGCCGCATAGCGCACCGGCTATGTCATCCTCACCAGCTCTGGCTGTGAAATCCTCTATTTGGGGCCCCAGTGTACGGATAATGTGTATGTAACCGATGTTGTGGTGATGAGAGGCCCAGGCCGCCGCTCCAGGAATAGAGCCATGACACGGTGTCGCATGCTGAGGACAGAAGGTTTCGTATGTGGGATTAGAGCTCACAACAAACTGAGAGGGCAGTGTGCAGTCAGGCCGGCTGGTGTTATAATACGTATTTGTTAACAAACTGCGTTTTCATCATGGAAACCTGAAGCGATCTGCTGAAAGTGGAAATGAATAATTAGGAGTTTGTTGAAATGTGCTCACATTGTCCTGATTGATTTAACTTCGTGCTTTGTTCTGGTGATTGGGGGTCGATCTGGGCTCCATGCATCGATCTCATGCTGATGATTTGATCACTTTCATGGTCACGTTCATCGCTGCGTCGCTGCTGTTCGCTCTTACTGTAGAATTTTGCAAATAAAACAGAGAAAGAGAAAGAAAAACATCTTTAATTGTGAGTTTTCTCTTATTTTGCTGCATTATCAATATGATCAATATCAGACCTCTGAGGCCCATACAGCCACTTTCACTATCAATATGTTGTTAAATAAATAGTTTACTATTCATTTGTACATTTTTGTACAAGTTTTTCTCACAGTGTCGGGACTGATGAACGCATGAATGTGTCCCGAGAAGGACGGTGACATCATTACTATATGAATCAATCATTTTCATTTCTTCATTTGATGTATTTCTCTGTCAGCGCTGAAGACGGTTCACATTATCTGAAATGGTTTTTCCCCTTTTTAACCCTTTTCCCCTTCATGTCTGCTGAATCGATATTAAATGAGGATGAATGGTGAACTGTTGTACCCCGTAAAGAAAGCTGGCCAAACCACAGTAAACAGGATAATAAAGATCCTTCCGAGTTCCCAGAAATGACGAATTCAACGAGGCTGTCTGCTGTAAATTTAGCATTTGGAATAAAGCGGCTTGTAATTCAGACAGCACAGTTGAAACAAGGCCTGACAGACAGTACAGATGAACTTTGTTCCCAGAGGACTGCGAGTTCAGCGAGTGAGTCCAAGCTTTGTCTCAGCATCTCTCCTGATGGACAAGTTTTCAGCTGCTGGGACACCAAGCTGCAGACGTGTGTGGACTCTGCTTCCTCCGCTCGGCTCGTTAACGTGGCCGTGTGTCAAATAACCTTAAACCCGCAGCAACAGATCAATCAGCGCGGATCAATGTGGCATCAATGTCACCTTGTCAAACACTGACTGGAGGGAGCGACTTCTTTTAAGAGCCAGCAAAGCAAAGGAAAATGTTTCGTGTGAGAAAACCTGACGTGATTCCTCATCGAACACATTTTTATGTTAGAGGAGTTTGAGAAGGAAAAATAAAGGTTAGCAGGATCATTGAGAGAGGACTCGTCTTTCCTGAGGATGAGGGCTCCTCCAACATCTTCACGGCTCCTTCTGGCTGATGAACAATGCTAATTATCTGCTCAGGAGCTCAGGCAGGTTGGCTAAACCTCGCCTCCATCACGTCAGCACCACGTACCCGCAGAGAGAAAACATTTCATCGTATCTCATTGTGAAATTAGCATAATCGCACAGAAACGCACAGCAGATCTGATTTTATCACAGTTTCATCAGTGGATTTTTCTCTTTTTTAAAGTAAAAATTAAACCTTTCTTTCATTTAGTCATTTGAATTCATTCGTTACAAACGAAGTCTGAAGAAATTAAACCTGCATAAATCAGTTTTTCTTCACATTAACATTAACGGATGAAGTAATTATTGTCATTATAGCCTCTTTCAGCTGAACCTCAGCCTGCTTTCAGAGCAGCTGATGGACCAACAGCAGAAGACCGTCAGGAACAATCAGTGAGCACAGAAACGTCTTTCCAAAAATATGAAAGGAGGAAAAAAATTATATGCAAATTATGCTTTTTGGAGAATGTATTAAGTACACTTTGTGCTATTTTTGTGGCCTTCAAGTACACTCAAGTGGTACTCAAGTCGTCCTTGAGTACCACTTGAGTGTAAATACTTTTTAAATTGGCACAACTTTTTACAAACTTTAAGTGTACTGAGGTACAGCAGAGAAAATCAGGATTCATGAATATTCAAAACACACTCGAAGTACAAGTATTATATGAGCAATGAGTTGCAAATGTACATAAATATACTTCAAATGAAGGGAAATTAAAGTACACTTTAACTAAGCATGCTGATAGTGTTCCACACAGGGCTGAAAAAAAAAGAAAAGAAGAACATTTTATTACTATTAAGAGTATTTGTAATTTAGTACACCTTTAAAAGTACAATTTAAAATACACTTAAAATGAATGAATTTATAAGTGTTTTGAAATACCACTTTAAGTACTGCAGAATTGATATATTCATTTTTAATATATTTAAGTAGAACTGAATCTATTTATTTATTCTATCTTTTAAAATAAATGTCAAACGTACTTTAAATTAAGCTCAAACAGTAAAAGTGTACTTTATGACGTTTCTATATTCAGATTATGATTCTAATACACTGAAGTACAGCTGAGGAAGACCTGAGGAAGCACAAGCACAAGTTTTTAAGATGTTCACTCGTTTATTTGGCTCAAGATTTAAAAACTCCAAACATTACAAACACTTATCCGATGGAGCGAGCTCCACCCGTCTTAAAAAACACCGTCAGCTGGTTCGTCTCAGTGTGAAGGGTGGTGTCAGAGGAGGAGACGTGTGTCCGTAAATCTGTGGAAGTTAAATCTCCTGAAGAGCTGCTTGAGGTTTGATTTATTGATCCTGATCTGACGGCGTGGACGAGAGAGAGAGAGCAGCAGCTCTCCTCTCAGGTGTTTTCATTGGCTGAGGCTGAAACCGGAGGAGTCAGGGAGAGGAGGTGCAGGAGGATAATTAGCCTCGTCTCAAATCCGTCCGCCTCGAACGGAAGCCATTTTTGTTTTTCACAGGCCAGGATCTCACTGATGTAACAATTAAAATTCAAGCGTCTCTTTTATGTCGCCTCTAAATTGAAAGCTGGTTCTTCTTGTCAAACATGTGCAGGGAAATTCCTCCACCTCCTCCTCCTCCTCCTCCTCTTGCTCCTCCTGCTCCGGTGCTTGCAGGTAGGGCACAGGGCTGCACGGAGGCATCATGGCCGCCTCCTCTGGCGTTTTTTTCGCAGGGGGCCTCGGAGATGAAGCAGCAGCAGCTGTCAGGCTGTACACCCTGTTCCTCCTCAGGTGCTCATGTAAACAACCTCCACTGCAGGCCCCGTAACAAGAGAGCTCACTTTCCACCTCACAGCACCACACGTTGTTCCTGTTAGAGATGCATTCTCTCCACGCAGGTTTCCCTTCTAATCGGGGGTGTCAAAGACAGAAGAGGGAGAGAGACGGAGAGGAGGGGGGAGAGAGCGGGAGCATTTCACCAGAGACGCCTGCGTTCACGGCTCTAAACTCTACATACGAGCAGCCGAGTGTCGCGGAGACGAGCTACCTGTCAATCACGAGGCACCCGCCTGTGCAGGGCTCACATGGTAGGCTGGTGCAGGAGGAGACAATGTGCTCCCACATCATTTACACACCCGAGTGGGAGAGAGTCGTACGTCTGCAACTGGAACAGATTGTTATATGTGTGTTTTGAAGGGTGGGAATTATTCGCTATACGAATGAATACATGTCTGTTATTTACGCAGCTGCGAGGGCTGCGCCGCCGGCGTGGAGGGGCAGAGCTACAGGCCATGAAGGCGCCGAGTCTTTCTGGGCCAGAACACACATCCAGGCGTCTGCGAGGAGCGGCAGTGAGCCCTCAAAGCGGGCCGTGGGCCGGGGTTCATTTCAGCAAGATAATCCAGGAAATGCATGGAATAGAGAAGTGAGGCGTAAGAAAGTCACATGCTTCTGTGCAAAACATGAGCGACACTCACTTTAAGTTTATTAATCTGTCTTTTTATGAGCTCAGGGGTCCAGACGCCCACCAGGACCCCTCATCTGTCTCTGCTGTCTGCTGTCCATGATAAAGGCTTAAAACAGCCGAAAATCCAAAACGTTTCCACACTTTACCGCAGGAAGTAGTTTATCCTTTACGTAGCAAAGGTCAGGGTGAGAGGTGGAGGTCAGGGTGGTGCATTTCATACAAGAGACCAAAGTTTGCTCAGACCAGATTTTTACTTTTGCCTTTTATGAACTAACCACGACCCTCTGCTAACCTTAAAGCGGCTGTAAGCAGTATGTTTGTGGTGTCTTTCAGCTTTGACTCCAGCACCAAGCAGCACATGCAGTTAGCATCGAGCTGGTTAGCATTTAGCAGCTAAAGACTTTTTTCTCAGGAGTCACCGGAGATTGAAAGCAAAGCTAAAATGAAGCGTTGGGTTTACATTTAAAAATGAAAATATTGCTCTGTTTGATGCATAAAGTCATAAAGCTGCATCAGCTTTAACGATGATGGTATGTCAGCGGCGTGTTTTCAGCTTGTTTCTGCTGCCTCCGGGTGGCCAAAAAGCAGGTTTAAGCTAACGTTTCAGCTTCCTGACCCTGACCGGATCTTAACCTAGTTTTATTCGCCGTAACTGTGACCTTTCCTTTACATTAATGCTCTGTTTGTCTAGGGCTAAAGCGCTGAACAGCTGATCTTTGGACTGTGCTAAAGGTGCATGGATTAGGCCTTCACACCGTGTCCAGAGAGCAGACCTTCACACACGTGTGCACGGTGTCATCAGGTCTGGGGTTTGATGCCAGTCCTCCTCCAGTCTGATCCAGTCCCTCATTGGAGGAGACTCCTGACTACATTAAGCTACAGATCATGCTCTCCTAGATCTGCTCCGGGGCTCCATATCCGCACTTATCTCTGGCAGATGATTGACAGGTCGGGGTTTATTTCCCCTGAGACCGCCTTCTAACCCCCCTGCTCTGCTCTCATTGGCTGATCTCCCTGCTCGCTCTCATTACAGCCCTTATCTCTGTGCCCTGCTCATAAGGTTTATCTTTTTAATTATGTCGCCGCTAACCTGCTGAAGAGGCTTCATGAGTGCCTATCAGTGGCCAGGGTCTCCTGTGTTCCAGACCTTTCTGCTGTCTGGTCATACACACACACACACACACACACACACACACACACACACACACACACACACACACACTCCTGCTGGTCCCACATGGGCCAGCCCTCTGTTTCCTCACACACAAAGCCGAACCTTTGTGTTCAGGGTCTACTGACGAGAGATAACCCGCTCATGCACAAGCTCAATTATACATTCTGTTCCTCTTCCTCTTTTTTCTCTCGTCTTCCTCACCTGCTCACCCTTCTGTTTATCCCAATTGTTCGTCCTCTCGCTCTCATTTCCCTGCCTATGAGGGGTGTCAAAGAGGCCTTTTTGGGGGGTTTGGCACAGTTCAAGGTCAACAGGCTCTCATGAGACGTTTCAGCGCCTTCGCGGCCGCTGCGATGACGCCGTCCTGGAGCGCCGGGGATCCAGACTCGGCTCTGGGGGGATTAGAGGTCTGACTGGGACACAGCTCGTGTCAGACGTCAGGACTCCTCTTAACCCCTCAGCTGTAATCTTTGCGACCCAACAAACAGGTACTTACAAAGACATTCCTGGAAAGGGAAAGTCGGGGTCTATTTTGGCGGGGGCGATGGTTTTCGGGTGATTTGTGAGTGCTGACGGTGTACCTGTGGAGTCCATCCAGGCTCAGCATTTTACTGCTGTCCTCCTTGAAATACTCGCAGCAGTGAAAAATCAGCCGTGAACGAGGCTTTCGAGAGGGCAGCTGGGGTCAAGTGCCACGGCAGCAGGGGGACATTTAAAGCCGTCACCCCTCTCACCCCTCTTTAGACCAGGCCTGCCGGGCTCCACGTAGGCCCGCGGGCTCACCGGGGTTTAACATCCCGGCTGTGAGCACACAGCAGCAGCGGGGGGTCCCTGAATAACACAAATCATTGTCTCATAACCAGGGTGGTAACTGCAGGGTCGGAGGTCAAATCACTTCCAATTCAGGAAGTGGATTTTCCATTCAAGAGCAGCACGAGGGAGGTGAGCAGCAGCAACGACGGCGAGCGCCGATTATATGCAGAAATTCAACAATTGTGTTCATGAATCTTCTTAGAAATAAACACTTCACAGGTTTGATTCTTAGCCTTTAGTCCGGTGTGTTTTCTTCAAACAAACCTGAACGTGGATGAGAATGAATCAGCAAACCAGGAGGAATATTTCTGCGCTGAACGCCGGGATGTGAGATTCACACTACGCAGCCTCTTTTCAGACACTCCCCAGCCTTTGCCATCTATGCGTGTTGACAATGAAGTGTGCAGCCTGTCTGGCACGATATCAGAGCTGAATGTGGAGTCGGGAGGGGGGGGAATAATTGATTTGACTTTGGAGGCAACGAATCCCTGCGAGGTTTGAGGGCGAACGGAGGAGGAGCAGCCACGGAGTGTGTAATCACTGGGTATCCATGACACCACAGACAATAAGCCCTCTTAATAAGCTTAATCTCCATCATTGGGATAGAGGAAGAAGGAAGAGAGGCGAGAAGGCGAGGGAGAGGAGAGGAGAGGCGGCCCTTTTATGGCAGCTAAATTGGTTTTTCTAGGGACTTGTAGCAGGGATTAAGCACAGTGTTAAACCCTTTAAGTGCCCCTGAATACCTCGATATTCATGAAAGCTGGTCACATAGCTCAGGAGTGGCACTGAGGACGTGAACACGCACACAGAACCTCACAGTGGAGGGCTGCCGCCTTTTGTTGCTGCTGAGGAACAAACGGTCAGACGGAGAAACCTGGTTTGGATGCTGTGGCTCAAAAGTTAAGAGCGAGGCGCTTCATTTGCCTCCAGCATTAACATGTTGTGTGCCTGCTGAACTATTGTTGAATTTATTGAAACTACTGGAAAGCAGAAAAAAACCTCATTCAGAATATTTGTGTGTGAACATAATTAGAACATAAACAGGTTTAAATGTAAGATGATAAAATATTTAAAAGCAAGCCTTTTCTGACCCTTTAGTTCGTCCACTTGCAGAGTGCAAATCTGTGAGTTTTGAACAGTTCATATCCAAGAAAAATGTGGACGATGAATAATTTACTGCCATGTGACCCCTTCGATTCATCCTCTCATCACTCAAGTATGCATGAATCTCCCAGGTTGGTTCATTTAGTCTTTCTGTCTTCAGAGCTTAACGAACACCATTTCCCACAAGCCCGAGAGCGTCACAGGTTAAACGTCATCGGCTCCACAGAGTCGTGAACACGGCTGAAGCAGCAGCAGGACGGGGAGGTTTTTAGGCTGAAGGATGACGTCAGCTCAGAGAGCGCTGGAGGGTCATGAGCTGCAGAACTCCACGAGGAACGTGAAATACATAAACTTACTTCAGGAGTTTCTGACTGTATCTCAGTAAAGTTTGCTCAGGTGTCATCACACGACCTGCGTGGTGTGTGAAAAGGTGAGGAAAGATGAAGAAGGCTGTGAGACGAGTTCAAAGTTCCACATTAAGCCAGAACCTCGAGTGAAGCCTGTTTTACCACAGAGTGAAGCTCTTTAACGGCGCAGACAAAATGCTGCCGTCCCTGCTGTTCAATCATGTGGAAGAATTTAAAACAGTCCACGTTTTTAAAGGGACCAAACGTTTCGTCTTTCACAGCAGTTTAATCTCGAGGCTAAAAGCGATCGATGAAGGTGATGTTGGAGAGCGAGGACAGACAAAGTCCACATAAACAGGAGCTTTAGCATGAGCTAATCTGGCACCTGCTAGCTGCTAGCTTAACTCCCCCAGCACCGCCGTGACCTGCAGGCCGCGTACGGCTTAAAAGCTGCTATGTTACAGTTTGTTATGCTATTTTGGACCACACACATACACCATCTTTGTCTGCCTCTCTGTCTCACACACACACACACACAGACACACACACAGCTAAGTGGATTACACACTGATGATTTGTGTTTGACCAAAAGCATTTAGTCACGGAGCGCACAGCAATTCAAACCGAGGATTAGGACCCTAGCATGTCATCCGTTTGGTCAGCCAGCATGTCTAATGGCGTCAGTGATTTAGCATGTCACATGTGTCTGTCAGCATACGAGCTAACAGGACGGGATGGAGGCCGTGCGCGGACCGAACGGCGGAGGACAACTGGATAAACAGCAGCCGACGGCGGGAGGGTTCAGCCCTCATCCAGGGTTCAGGTCTCCGGTTCACATCGACACCAGATGTAGCCCAACAGCCGAATCAGGCCCTCTGCTCCCGTCAGACACGAGGCGGCCATGTTGTCCGCTGACAGCGTCTCAGAGCTTCCTCGCTCAAAAGCAGAGCAGCGACACAGCTGACGGACATATTTATCAATTCACCTCCAAAAATGTGAAAGGTGTTCGTCCATTCCTTCGTGCTCAGGAGCAGAGAGTCATCACGTCTCTGTCCGAGCGCTGTTTCAGATTTTCAGACTCTGAGAGGAGAAAACTGAACATGTGCACTTCTTCTGGTTCAGGATTTAAAATGCTGAATCTAAAAAAATACCAGTCACAGCGTGTCGAGTCCACAGTCTGTCTTCATGTTAAAGGTGATTTTCAGGTCAACAGACAAAGGACAAATCCACTGAGGACGAGTCTCTGCACACCAACACGCCAAAAACGTCTCAAAGCTTTCACTCATTTCTCATATTTCAGATTTTCTGCATTTTGACGTCTGTCAGAAATACAATTCACAATTATTTATTTCTGTATTTTTGTCTTTAAGCTGCTGTCGCCGACCTGGAAGTAAAAATTCACTGTCAGTGAGAAGTCATGAGAGTAAACACACTCACTCAAGTACTGCACTTAAGTGCAATTCGAGGTATTCACTCGAGTATTTCCATTTTCATCTCAGAGCAAAATACTGAACTTTGTACTTCATTATTTTTTATAGCTTTATTTATTTTGCAAATTCAGATTGAAAATATAAAATATAATCAATAATAAATAATGATGTGTGATGATAGATTCAAATAAGATTTTATTGATTCCTGGAAAATGATTTAAAACCACCTCAGCAGCAGCAGCATTAAAGTGATGAACACATGAATGCATCAATTAAATAATGCAAAGTGAGACTTTTTGTACTTTAAGTATATTTTGTATTCTGAATGCAGGACTTTTACTTGTCCCAGAGTATTTCTACACTGTAGTACTTCTACTTTTACTGAGTTCTGTCTGAAAATCATCTGTGGAGGAGCATGGAGTCGAACAGCCTACCTATCAGAGCGACCGTGGCCTCGGGGAAACCGCCCCGAGAAGACGAGGAGGCAGCGAAGACGCCGAGCCGCGACGTCTGATGTGAGAGTCCGAGGACAGCCGCCCGTCGTCCCGTTTGTTCGCCACAACCCACAGAAATGTTGACCTTTTGGCCCTCAAACCGCTCCTCAAACCGCGGCTCCACACATACCCCAACAGTGACGAACTTCATCTTCACTTGAAATTTAGCTTTGTACCTTCCCAGCAGAGGGGGGGGGGCAGCCTAAATCACCGAGGGGACCGTGACAGTGCCTTTGTATCTGCAGACCCTCTCTGAGAAAATTCGGTTTGACCTCCATGACCGAGTGGCTGTGGAGTTTGTGTCAGGGCAGGAAATCACTGTATGATGACAATGCCATATGTGATTAGACACAAGCTCGCTCTGTGCGAGGAGGAGCACAGGCGGCCTTTGTGCTCGCGGCGGTCGACACCCGGGAGGCTTTTCGTGGCTGCGGTGACGAGCGTCTTGATGAAAGACCTTCACTGCTCCCCCGACACCTTTTGGAAAGTGTTAAGAGATGATTTAGCTCTGTCTTGGCGCAGGGGCGGCGGCTCTCTCCGGAGTTTCTCTCATGAGTGTTTGCAGCAGTTGTTTGTCTCGCAGCGTCTTCACCCTGCAGGTCTTTTAATCCTTCAGCCGTCGTTGTCCAGACGTGTCCACCTTCACAGGTGGCTGCTGGATGCTTTTCTGATCTGACTCTGGGTTCCAGCGGTCTGTTGACATTGGTCTTGACCTGTCTTTGCAGCGGCGCCCCAGCCTGGTGGATCCCCCCCTGGCTGGAGGTCTATGGAGACTCAGGGACTTGAACGCCGGCCCGTCATGTGTGACCGGCCCATTGTCCCCCTCACACAAAGTCCTCACTTTGATGTGTGTGATCTGTGGGTATCCCAAATAGAAGCTGCTGATTTCATCTGCCCAAAGGAACATTTTCCTTTTTGTGCTGCAGCATCGAGTTAAAAGAGTTTCCCTACAACCAAACAGATGTTAGCTAACAATAAACATCAATAAGAAACAAACAGGACGGATGACGCGGCGTCAAGTCAAATTAAAGACTAACGTTAAGTCCTCGCGGTTACAGGGAAGACACCTTTCGGGGGCCCCTGGTGTATTTGGGTTTCAGGGGTTTGTGGGTTGGGGGCCCCAGCCCAGGGCTACCAGGTTGCCATGGAAACATGGTGCCACATGCGGACAGCCCTTTGATTGACATACATGTCCCACGCAGACAGACTGAAGGCGACGAAACAATGCGAGGCGGAAGTCGGCCATTAGCCTGCTTACAAGTCTTTAACCTCCACTTGATCCCTCTCGGGAAACAGTGTGTGTGTGAGAGTGTGTGTGTGCGTGAGTGTGTGTGTGTGTGTGTGGGGGGGGGGGGCAGCCTATCAGTCGCCTTACAGAGCACCGATCACACCGACAGCAGCTCCGTGTTTTATCAGATATAGAGGCTCAGCATCACTGACAGCATGTTTCTGAATGTGTGCATCTCCAACAGAAATCTCTGCTCATAATTCGATATTGGATCTGCTGTAAGTCTCCTGAATGAAAACACGGCGGACAGGCGTGACGGCCACAACACGACCAGCCTTGTTTTTATTCACCCCGGTCAAAATCACTTCATCCATTAACAGTCAGGCTGCTGACAGTGTGCCGGAGGGGCTGACGGTCAGGAGGCTCGCTGAGGAGACGTGTAGTGTTGCGCCCCCTTCTGGTCATGCAGGATGTGTTTCTGTGTTTCTACATCAACAGAAACCTGCAATGAGCACATGAGACGTGGAGGCCTGCTCACTGAAACCACAGCAGGTCTCATCTGAATCTCCCACACAGAATATCTAAGGCTGCAGGTGAGGACGTGTGATGTCATGTCACAGACGGTCATTCATTGGTGGTGAGTGTGTGGCGGACCCTGCCGTCCTGCAGCACAGCACAGGTGTTTTATGGGCATTTCTGGCCACATCTGAGGTCCTAAACAAAACTATTTTAATTTAATTTCTCAAGGTACAAATTTAATTTTTCAAATTCAATGTTCTTTTAATGGAAACTGTTTATTTCACCAGGAAAAAAATCTACACACAGGACAAGGCTCACCTGTTCAGTAAACTGGTGTTTTTAGATATTTAAAGGACACAGCTGAAGTCTGCATTTTCACTGCTGTCAGTCAATCCTGTCCTTGATTTATCTGATTTCTCTGCTGTCCAGAATCTTCAGGTAACATGAGAAATACGATCCAGGAGTCCCAGTTTGACAGATCTCTAAACCTGAAGGTCTCAGTATAACCAGTTCATGAAGCTCAGAGACAGGACTTTAACTGGAGGCTCATCACAGTGTCCATCGCGAGGTTAGCAGTAGAAATACTCTATTACTACTACAAAGTAGTATTTGCCTGCACTTGCCTGGCCTCTGTGATGTACAGCAGCTTGCCCTGAAACATGTATAATATATGAATATAGAATATGTGCAATTGTTTGTTTTTGGGACAAGGTAAAGCTGAACACTTTGTTGGTTTTTCATGGAAAATAAAAGAAGTGAAACAACACCAGAGTCCAGATTAGCACTGAGAGGCTAATAATGCATATGAACATGAGAACAGAGGCTAACCTGGACATACACCTGCTGGCTAGTTGGCTAACTAACTAGCTTGGTGTCG
The DNA here is from genome assembly GCA_037975065.1 of Chaetodon trifasciatus. Taxonomy (NCBI): domain Eukaryota; kingdom Metazoa; phylum Chordata; class Actinopteri; order Chaetodontiformes; family Chaetodontidae; genus Chaetodon; species Chaetodon trifasciatus. The sequence goes on along the minus strand of JBBMOE010000055.1, from coordinate 1,828,269 downwards.
GTTTAAGGCAGAACTGTCACACATGAACTCATAAAACTCTGCTTCTGTCCTGGCTGTGGCTGCGTGGTCGAACTGAAAACTGAAACACTGATTAAATGTAATTCAAATGTCCAGAAAAACACACGTGTACCTTCAGTTTCCCTCCCGCTCGCTCATGTCTTCCCTCATTCACTGGTCCTTTGTCTGCAGCCGCGCTCTGTGGATGTAACAGTAGACTGAACAGAGTGTAATGAAAAACCAATTAGCTGCTTTTGGCACCAAACACCCAACACACTCATCCCACCTGAGACCGGCTTCGCATTAATTCTCCTCTCCCCTCACGGCCCAAGGCCTCCTCGTCCAGGCTTTAACTGCTTCTCATGGCCGTTTTGTGGCTTTCTTATTAAAAGACACGCTGACATGGCAAAGCATCTATTGCTTTGGCTGGAAATATGACTCCTGGACGAGCCGCCGCCGCTGCTGCTGCTGCTGCTGCTGCTGCAGCGGCGGAGCCACAAAACTCCATTATTACCTCTATTCCAGCTCCCTCTTACAGAGCTGAGGAGAGCGGAGACACTGGTGGAATAGGAGGCTGATTGTGATTGATGGCTTCCCATTAGCAAGTCTGTTATCGCTCCGGCTGGGGGGAACGACCACTGAGTTGTAACACAACACATTACCTGAGTCTCTCTCCCCAGCCCCGGCCGAGAGCCGCTTAAATAAAATATAGACCCTCTCTCCGAGATCCTCATTCCCTGCTCAAGGCACTCCGACTGTTATCCCGTCAGCTGTGATTTGCTGAGCATTCCCACTCAATAAACACATCATTAGTATTCATATTAACTGGAGCCGGTGCTGGAGGTGTCTGCAGCCCTCCGTCTCTGCTCTGCAGGCCTGGGAGTCCTGATTGTGGATGTATCTGCTGAAGCTTCACCAGCTTGATTTTTTTTTCCTCCTCCTTCTTCCTCCTCTCTTTGGTGCTCCCTGTCAAAATGATTGATTGGGACCAGGGCACAGAGTGTCCTGCATTACCCCAACAAATGATCTGGCCCTCGCTGGCAGACCTTGGCCAGAAAGAAATCAATATTTCACCATTAAAATCTATCAGAGGAGAGTTAGGGCAGCGGCTGTCAGAGGCGACGCTATCAAGCCGCTGCAACATTAAACCTGACACCTGCAGCACATGAGTAATCAATATCTAGTGGCTCACAGATCATTTGTGGTCACCTTTTAAGCAGTGATGGATGTCTCCGGGGGCAGTGATTCATGTTGTGACACCGTTTAACAGGGTTTTATTCCAGTTTAGACGGTCATCCCTCAGAGACGAGCTGGAGATGGAGCGCTGTGGTTCCCCGCTAACACCTATTTCATTGCATTCAGCCTGTCCTCAGCGATTACTGTGTGCCTTTTATAGGTTTTGTGCCCCGCTATGTGTGAAAAACACGTAAGTGAGTGCAAGGTCAAACTTTATGAGCTCCAGCTCCGGCGGCGGACCGAGCAAGTTTTACACGGGGTGTCAGAAAGGTGGCGGGAGGCTTTGGCAGGGCGGCGCCGGCTGCTGGGGCGTACACAGAAATCAGATAGTCAAAATGTAAATCAGGGTGTTATGTTAAATCTGGCCCAGGTGATTCCACCTACACACAGGTGTGTGTGGGGTAGAATCCAGCGTTATTGTGGAAGCACATGATTAATGAGCACCGTGAACTGCTGCTGCTGTGGAGCAGACCGGCGTATTGTTCATGTGAACACCTCTGAATGGAGCTTTGTGTTTAATTATAGCCGCTCTGCACCACTGGAAACATGCACATGCATCAGGGCTTACAGGGAGTCCATGCGGATCCATCGTCACTGATGTCGTATCTGTGTCATCACGGGAAAGGTGACACTTCCATCCTCACCTGCACATGAAGCTCAGCAGTGCTAATGCTCAGGTGTGGCAGCGTTCACACTGTGACACTGAAGACAGAAATCAAACAGGAAGTGATCGTTGTTGATCCTCTCTGACGTAAACTGACCTGAAATCAGCTCAGAGTCAACATATTTAATGATTTTCATTGCTTCTGTAAATATCTGCTTATTCTGGATCTGATGCAGCGACACGTTTCACAGACTGAAAGATGTGGAACGCTCCAGAAACACCTGTTTGGATCATTCCACAGGTAAACAGGCTGATTGGTAACAGGTGAGAGGGTCATGGAAAGGCTCAGCCGCTCATAGAGGATGGAGCGAGTTCACCACTTTGTGAACACATGATGGATGAAGGAGATGAACACATGGACTCAGAGACGCTTCAGGAAACTGCTGTCAGTGAACAGTTTGATTATTGATGATCGATTCTGGGTTTATGTGCAGACTTTGTTGGAATCAGGGTTTTGTGCTTCAGGAGTGAGCGAGCGGCAGCGTCGACGGGTGCAGCTGACGTCAGTGAAACGATGAGATCCAGGAAGGTGGTTCAGTCACGGATCTGAGGACGTCCAGCACACCGAGCTCTGAGACAAACGGTGGACACTCATGTCAGCGACTCCACATTTAGACGAAGGTCAAGATTAAAAAGCTGCACCTGAAGCATCACATGAAGGATTAGAAAGAAGTGATGACCAAAACAAAAATAAGCAGGAGCAGGTGTGCGCGGCAGCAGCGATTGGCTCCCTTTAACGTTTCCTCCTCAGCAAATATGGCGAGCTCTCAACCTTGCCTCCTGACCCTCATTCTGCGAGAGGAGATAATTGCTTGTCAGGAATAAATAGAGAGATTAATGAATTCATTAGTGGTGGGGAGTTTAGCTCTTCGGAGCAGCACTTACCGCTATGACACATCACGCCTATTGTTTTACTAGCTAGTTAGCCTTGAACAATAACATTCACACAGCAAATTGCCTCACACACTCGTGTAAAGCACACAGAAACTGTGTCCTTATCCTGGAATTTAGCAATAATGCAAACAAAGGCTCCTTAAGTCCCGATTATTCATCTTAATTACTTTTGTCTATACGAGCTGGTGTGTGTGGGAGCTGGAACAAGACAGGACACATTAATCCACATTAGCAGTGAACACTGTTCCAGTTGATGTGTGCGATTCTGCGGCGGCGCTGCAGTTTGTGGCTCAGCGTTTGTGCCAGATATGTACCATCTCCACTTAATTAGCCGCAGCTTTAAATAGCTTTTAGGCTTTCAGTGCCGTGCAGACTCTGCTGGAGCACTTTCATCTGTTTCCAGCTCACAGATACATTTATGATGGAAATGTTTTGATATTTCAGGGTTTGGATCAACGGCCGGATGCTTCGCTCACAGATGCTCACTGTGAGATGATCCACGTGTGTTTGAGCATCACTGCGCTTCAGCAGCTTTTCTCTGACTTCACATTATCTTAACCAGGATTTTAAAACACGTTCAGGTGATTTCACAGGTGAACACAACCTGTGACATCACAGCTGTTCATTTACTGTTTAACTGAGGATACAGGGAACTCATTTTTATGTCTTAAATATCTTAAATATCTTTAAGAAAACAGGGACTTTGGCCCCTGAAGATGAAAACTGCATTGACGTGTTCAATGTTAAACGTATGTGAAAACATATTTTCAGTGGAGGTTTCTGTGAGTAGATCACAAACAAACATCCAGGAGGAGTTAAAACACTTTTGTCAGAGAACAAGTTTGAGTGTTGCTGTTGAGTCGTACCACAGGGGCCGCGCTGGGGGTCTTTTCCAGGTGTGAAGCTGCTCGATGGCCCCTGAACATCCCTCCGTCTGAAGCCGCTCTGAATCTTCTGCATCTGAAATCTGAAAATCTTCATTTTCCTTCCTTCAAACGTTGCTCTCTCTCTTCCGTTGTGGGAATTTGGATTTCTTTGTTTCTGCATTATTTTAGATTGATTTGATTTCTATGACTTCACATCGATATTCAGGTCGTTTCTCTAATTAAACCTTTTATCTGTCTGTACTACAGATTTCATTCATGCCTCTTTATAACTGTTTAGTTCTGGTTTTGTTATTATTCTACATATTTTACGTTATCTGTCTCGCTTGTAACTCTTATTGCTGCAGCTCTGTTTAAAAAATGATTTGTGATACTGAGGCTGTAAAGGGAGAAGCAGATCTAACTTCGACACCACCTACAGCCTGTCAGGTGCTGTCAGGTGGAGCTCAGGCCTCCACCTGACGCCATGCGAGGTGCATGCAGAGAAACCACAGCAGTTACCAAAAGGCCATGATCTTTATTCCACCAAACAAATTGCACATGTTCAGGTCTCAGAGGTGGTTCAGTGAGCGGAGCTTTGAATCCCAGTTTAACCACAACACCACCCGCCCTGAAGGAGCTGATAGAAAACAAGCTCGCCCCAAAATGTTTTTCTAATCTCTATCATGGAAATTACAAACACTGTTTTTATAGTCCCTGTCTCTTAAATGCTGCAAATCTAATGATTCTGATGTTTATGACAAATTCTTAGAAAAATGTCCCTTAACAGCTCCTGTCATACCTCATGCAGACACACTGTTTTCACTCCCAGCACACACCTGCTGCGTCAGAGGCCGGCGAACAGGTGAACACTGCTGAGCACGGTCTGCTGGATGAAGTCATGCAGCTGCATCAGGAGCAGCTCCTCCACTGAACTATCCAACCAGAGCAAAGCACAAAGAGCGCGAGCAGAAGTGTGGATCCCAGAGCCCGAACACACGGCTGCAGGCGGGACCTCTGTTCCTGACAATACCTCAAACTCACCTGAGGCTCCTCTGAGCCGCTGACAACGTAATGCAAACATCAGTTTACTGTTTCTGTGCGTTAAATGTGAAATATTAAGCTCTGACAGTCAGAGGATCAAACATACGATCACAGGTGATTTGATTCTACCTGTCTCCATTATCTCATGTATTTCAGGTATTTAACACTATGAAGACAGTCTGAGGGGAAATTTGGCATTCAGGCTGTTCTGGGCAAAGCAAACGCTGCTTCCTGCCCATTTTCAGCAGGAAACTGAGAAGAATACAGATACATATTTGGGCAGATGTTCCTCCCTGAAGTGAAAAACATCCTAATTTAAAAAATGTCTTTAAAGTGAAGCCAGTGTTGGTGTGTGGATGAAACTCGTTTCCACAGCCTGACGTGCTTCATGTGTACAAACACAAAGCCTCTAAAGCTCCACGAGTCCTCACTCTGTGGATCTGATCACACTGTACACGCCAGGCTGGAACCGAGTGTCCTCACAGCCGCACCGTCACTCCTTTATCACACATCTCAATGTAGATATAAGCTAATAATTACATAGAACAAACCGGTCTGGGGCGCGATGCGTATCTCGGATATAAACGTTAACCAGGCTGTGTGTTCTCCACTGATGTGTGGAGGATGTGGAGGAATCAGCAGATAAGAGCAGACTTTCAAACTGATCCCCTGTGACTGTGTTTGGCACAATGGAGCCAAAGGTTTCAAACATCGGAGCTGATCTGAGGGACGATAGACGCCTCGCCGCTAATCCCTTTCCAGGTAAGTAGAGATAAACTGCACCGAAGAAAAAACACATCAGACTCTGCTCTCACTGCTCCCCTCAGCTCAGGTGAGACGGCGGCCGGCGGCCAATCAGAAATACTGTTTTGTCCATCAGAAAGCGCCAGGCGGCCAGTCGGGAGCTCAGGACTGGCTCATCCGGGGCCGGCTGGTCCTGGTCTACGCTGCCTGAAGATGTTCTCTGATCACCAGCCTGCAGCTTCAGGGTGGTGCAAAGTCCTTTTGAGCAGAAGCCTGATGGAGCGAAGAGTTCCTTCAGTCCTGATGAGTCTTTTCCTGAATGAACTTATATTCATACTGAAAAACAGAGGAGCAGGAAAAACCTTGAGACACAGATCTGTCCAGTCAGAGACCAGACTTCTGGCTGAGGCTATTTCCTGAAGTGATTCCGGGTTCTTACCAAGGCTAGCTGCCGTCCGATGTTCCCCATCGTTATCACGCCCGCGAAGAAGATGCACGGTAACCAGGAGCGGATATACAGGAAGTCTGGAGAAGTGTACCTGAGCAGAGAGGAAGCACATGACTTCAAACGACGCATGACTCTGACCTTCCCGCTACGCTTTGATCAGACTATCTTTGACCAAGAGAGCATCAAAAACACAGCAAAGATCTCAAATGATCACAAACATAATGCAGTGTTTTTAAAGTCCACCTGAAATCCAATTTAGTCATTAAAACCTCATCAAACTGCAAAGATCCAGTGTTTTTTTTTTTTTTTTCCTCAGGAATTAGCCAGGCCCGTCAGTGCTGGTGGAGGCTAACGCTGCTGCTGCCGCAGAGCAGAACACACTGCAGGTGAACGGCTGCGTACGACGCTTCCTGCTCTGCTTCAGCTCGTGTTATCAAATCCTTTTTTTCTCGCTTGTGATTCTGAATTTGTTTCTTTCTCAAATCCTCCGTGTCCTCCTCCTCCTCCTCCTCCTCCCTGCTCATTGGTCCTGGATCGATATGTGAAGGTGTGTGTGTGTGGGGGGGGCTTACTGAAAGACTCCATTGTAAACCAGGAGCTGGGTGGCCAGCGTCGCCAGCAGGGCGATGCTGACTCCCAGGCCGAAGCCGCTGCGGGACCGGTCGAACGTCCACCACAGGCCGATGGAGAGCGCCGCCAGAGTCAGAGACAGCTGGACGTTGTTGGCAAAGTCCACTTTCTGATAGAGGGGGGGTCAAGGACCAGGCAGTCAGTGACTGGCAGCTCCAAACTCTATTTACATAACACGTTCCTCCACCTTTCACCTAGTTAGTCATCAAATGATGAGGGTCCTAGACCACCAGCACACAGGCAGAGTCAGAGGCTTACAGAGGCTGAAGGATACAGCGCTGGCGTGGTTGATGCCCACAAACACAGCCACGCAGCGCATCACGCTGGACCACTCCCTCTTGAACTTGTGTGGCTCGCCCAGCCGTCTGTCGATGCAGGGGTACAGCAGCCCGATCATCGCTGTCAGGAGAGAGAGGCACACAGTCAACATGGAGGCAACGATGACCAGTTTCACGTGTCACACGGGCTTTGTTTTCCTCAGAGTCGGCATTCAGACAGTATCTGTGCTGTTCTGACGCACGCTCACACAGCCATGGAGGATTACTGCAGGGGCCTCCCGGGCACAGACGCAGGGGCCCAAAGGGACAGAGTCTGTTTACAAAAAACACCACAAACGACCGGCCGCGCCACAAAACACGCAAAAGTCTGGCTGTATGAGGTGTGTGGGGGGGGGGCTTTTACACGTCTGTGCCGGGGCCCATTGTCCCATAATCCCTCCATACACACACACTGTTTCACAGACTGTCTGTGCATTGAAACCACCGCCTCGTGTTCTGGATTAGCAGTGTGACATTAACACCTAACGAGCGCCGAACGCGTCCCAACACATGAACAAACACCTCAGTGCCTGCGCTGAACGCAGCACGGTCTGATCTTCATCTGGGATGAGGCGAAGCTGCAGCTGTGCATCAAAACAAGCTGCTGCCTGGACGTCAGTGAGCTGCAGTGTCCAGCTCAGATCAGCTGGTCTTCCTCAGTCCAGGGTCAGTTTCAGGCGCTCTGTGAAGGAAAGCATGTGTTTGACAAACCTGACCGTGCTCTCCGCTCTTTGGAGTTCACATTCTTTTCCAGCTCAAACCGTCACTTTGTGCTGACAGTAAGAATAAAGTTTTGCATCGCAGCTCAGGTCCTGATTACCTCTCACATAACGAGCGTGGCTTCAAAACAAATTAATTTTTGCATTGTCAACAAAATGCAGCAGCCCTCCCCTGAGTGTGTGTGTGCATGTGTGTGTGTGTGTGTGTGTTAGCAACAAGTGGAAGCGTCGGGCTCCTGCAGTTGAGGCGCGGTGCGTCTGGGGAGGAAGTGAGCCTCGGGCTGTTGTGCTTTGTGCTGAGCCCCTCGGGAGCAGCAGCGCTGCGCTGCGCCTCCATCAGCTCCACCCAGGGGACGACTTTTCAATAAGGCTGCAGAGTCGAGCCTGGTGGCCGTGCTGTGCATTCATATGTAAAGCTGTGTGTGTGTGTGTGTGTGTGTGTGTGTGTGTGTGTGTGAGTGTGTGTGTGTGTGTGTGTGTGTGTGTGTGTGCAGTTACGCTCCTGCATGGTCCTCATATGGATTTCTTATTATGTAACTGCAGGAAACCATTTGAATTTCTGCAATCTGTTTGTGTTGAGCTCAGTAAAACACAAACATCTGATTTTATTTAACTTCAATCAGTCGTGGCGTCCATGTGACACAGATCAATCAACGAACGACCACCACAGACCACCCCTGTCTTGTGAGTCTTGTTATTAATCCATTAAATGCAGAAGGTGCTGAGCTCTCCTCGCAGGGTTTGGGTTCTCCTGGTCTGAACGGAGCTTCTGCTTCAGGTGGTGAAATAAATGTGTTGTATTTCCGCCTGTTGTTGGTCCAGAGCTCTTACACTTCTGACATGTGACTGGTTTGTTGTCCATCCGAGCTTCTGAAACCAAACCGCTTCCTGAAGTCGCTCCTTTCTTTGGATCTGACTGCTGAACCGCAGTCAGTGATAAACTTACTTTCACTTTCAGCCATGTTTGTTGCTGCTCCACGTAACATTGTGACACCGTTACGTTGGAATTTCGCCATTATTGCGATATGATTTTCTTTTTTTCACATTAAAACATTTTTTTCACATTAAAAAAAATCATGCTAATCATTCATGATAATCATTCATGCTAATCATTCAGGATAATCATTCATGCTAATCATTCATGCTAATCATTCAGGATAATGCCGGTGTCGCTGTGAAAATCTTCAGGTCAGACTGAAAGTGTACATCATTATAAGCACGTTTTCACACACCGCGTCTCCTCCCTCGCTTCCTTTTCCAGCATGAACTGACCTTTAAACTAGTTATCTAAGTCTTCTTTAAGCACTTCATGTGCCGCGTGCTGTATTAAAGTGTCACTTAATGTGTTTGTGAAAGGTGTGAAATCTTAAAAAGGTCTCTGGGCCACCGGCCGGCTGGAAAGATGAACCCACACAGGACTTTTTTAATCGGTGTGTGGAGCGTGTTCACATACCTGAGGCCGTGCCACAGCATGGCGGCACCCACCAGGCCGAGGAGAAGATGCTGCTGATGACATCAGGGGGAAAGAGGGTGACGTTTCTCTGCACCTGAAGCAAGTTCAGCACCAGGGCCAGGAAGACGCCCACAGAGAACAGCATGGCCCCCCGGATCACCAGGTTTGTGCTCCTACAACCAGGAGCACAGGGAGTCAGGACACCTCCATGTTAAGCTTTAGAGGTCAGACTGACATGAAATCAGAGCCTCAAAGCACATTAAGCACATTTCCTCCCACAGCCATGTTACACGCAGCAACGACAACGTCATAAAGGCACTGTGGGAGCTGTGGGTTTGAAAACCACACCCTGCCTCTGGTCATGCTCTTCTTAAGGTCAGCTTATGTGGAGAAGATGCAGAGCTAACCTGTTGGTGATGACTGAGATATAGGGGCCCTGGGCAGGCCGTGGCGGCTGGCCGGATCCCGACCACTGCTGCTGGCCGCTGGTCGCTGCGCTGTCGCTCATGGCCGTCAGCGTTAAAGACATTCGTAAGCCTCGGTCAGGAAAATATAGCACGGTGTGTGACGTCTATGTCCGCCGGTGAGTTCAGTGTCCTCCCCTGACATCCCAGACCAAGCTGAAACACAGGACAGGGAATCAGGAAAGACCGAAAAAAACTAATACAGGACTGACATCAAGCTGTTTCTGTGATTTTAACACCACACACAGCACATCTGCTTCCCTCATCAGTGGAGCTGCTGTATTGAAAATAAATCTATGACTGACTTGGGGGCTTTTTAAGATAAGCATAAGGTGAAGTTGATTTTTGTCTGTAGACAGACTGTACTCCACTGCTTAGTCATGTAACTCATTACAGTATCAGTAATCTTTACTGTCCTGTGTATTCTTGTACTATTTTAAGAGCATTTTAACTGTATATGGAGGCTGTACGTTATACTCTGTGTGTATATACACCCTGTTTGTTAGCCCCCCTTTTAAAAATAATGAACAAAGACTAATAGAGTCTAATAAACAGAGCAGCTCCAGAATTTCTCTCTAAATGACAACATTAGCACCATCTATGGTTTAGGTGCTGAGCTGGTGCAGATCCTTTCATCAGAGGAAGGAATAACGTGTCATTTCCATTCTAGCCTGGTGCTCTGCTTTGTGCACACTCTCACTGCCAACACTGCCTGTAAGTGGTTAATATCGTGGTATTAACTGATGATACTTTGCTAACATGTTGCATCACTTTTCCACACTTTGTACCTCATTAAATTAGTGATCAGGTAGTCACCTACCTGCGTTCAGCTGCCTTCTGTTGGACTGAGCTCACCTTTGGCCCCAGCCTGCGCCTCTCATGCAGTGATAATGAGAGGCACACACTGGGGATAGCTCGCCTCATGTGACTCTGTTTGGTCATCTGAGGCCTAACGGTAACTCATTTCACTTTATAACCGTCATGTTTGTACGACAACTTAGCTAGCAGCACAGTCGCTAACTTAGAGCAACTGACTAGTAAGCTGTTGAACTTAGCTCAGCGCTAGCCGCTAATTATCGAAGCAGTGTCAACAGCACCTGCCGGTCTTACACTACTTTCTGCTGATGACTACGTTTAAGAAAACAACAAAACACCTCATTTAAACAGTAATCGCGACCGGATAGTAGTGATGGCAGCGGATATGCTACGTTAGATAAACGCTAGTTTGCTAACGTTAGCCTGATTATATGTGATAGCTAAGAGGCTAGCTAAACTGCTCATTAACCACGAGCCGTCGTAGCACAGAGGCTAAGCTCAATGCTAACTCTTACCTCATGTTGACAGAGACGTTCCGCGAATACAGTCAAACCTTCCACACGACATTTTAAATAGCTTTAAATAGCTCCGCGAGTAATACCGGGCTCAAATACACGAAAATATTAATTAGCCTACTCTCCTGACTGAGACTACTTCCGGCTGTCTAAGCTGAATGAACAACCAATGGGCGTCTTAAGGCATGACGTAACCGCGTTACACGTAGCTGACGTATCACGTGATCAGCGCTCACGGTCCATGGATTAGCCCATAAAGGATTCCTGTAAAGCTGCAGAGGTCACGAACAGCTGGATGATCGATGATAGAAGAGGTTCATGTTTAAATGCTCATTCTTAAATGTTACAGACTAACTTTCAGTCACTGAATCTGGGAAAATTACTGCAGGGAAAAACTACTGGGAAAAATGTTGTGTTTAAGAGCACTTTGTGTTTTTTATAGCGCTTAAATAACCATGTAATTTGTGGCTTTTTATAATATTTATAAAACTGATAAATCTCCTAGTGGTTCGTGCAGTCTTCCAGCTTTCAGCCACAGAAAATAAACAGCTGAATCCTGAAGTCATTCCACTCACACACACACACGCACGCGCGCGCGCGCGCGCGCACACACACACACACACACATACACACACACACACACACACACGCTGTTTTCATCCACAACATATTTGATTTGCTCTTGTGGTCTAATAGGCTTACAGGGATGCAGAGGTGAGACAGTCACAGTGCGGAGTGGATCACTCTTAATCCTCAGTCCCATTTACACTCCATTCTGTATTCAGCATGCTGAGGCCTGCTGCTCCTGATGGGGTTTCAGGGATTATATCTGCCTACACAATAGTCTGAACATAAACAACTGTGACATAAAAAACATAGTTTTCATGGTGCAGATTTGAAAAATCCCAGCAGAAAAAGCTCAGAGGGAGCAACTGTTTTCACCTGTGATGGTGCCAGAGACGGGAAAAAAGAAAAAAGTGACAAATTAGATTAGTAATTATTTATTGACATGTTTACTGAAAGCTCCACTTAAAGCAAAATTAGATTTAAACATAACTTTGCCACATGAAAGCAGACTAAACTGTCTTTTTGACGGAGTGTGTCAAGTAAGTAAGTGAGTTAAACACACTGGGTTTTAAATATTTTGAGACCAAAGTTATTATTGGCCAAAAAAATAAATAAAAAGATGAAATGAAAATTAGAGACCTTTTTTTTTTTTTTTTTTGCATGGTTTGATTGATGAGCTTTGATACGTGTCCAGTTTCATCACCATGCAAACGGTCATTTTCTCAAAAAGCTTGTGTTCATCTCTCGAGCATTACTCTGACAAGACTTAATGCTGCGTTTGTCTGGGAACTATTTTCAGGAGCGGATTAATCCACATTTGATGCTGTAGTGAGTGTTTGTGTGCACACGATGACAGCGTGTATTCATTCTCGGATGGGCTTTTTTCAAGGGGTTTGTTCACAGTAATAAAAATATTGTCAAAATGATTGTATAATAAATATTTTTTCACATCCTTTTATGCCGTCACGTCTTAAAGAGCCATTTTCATGGGGTCCAAACACCGACTACAAACCTTCAGGGCCAGTGAGAGCGGCCTGAACGCGGCTGTGAGTCACTATCCTCACATCCAGGCAGCTGCAGTGACTAATTTATGCTTTTTCCATTTATTCTTTATCTAATAAGATGACTCTGCAGGTTCGGTTCCTCTCACGGTCCCATGGGAGACTCACTTAACCCTAATAATGAGAGTGATAAAGGAAGTCTGGTAGGTAAGAGGAGGGTATGGGGGCTTTCAATTAGTTGTCAAGGGCTACTTGGAGGCCCCCTGACGCAGCCAGAGAGCAGCCAGGGATTCAATTCATCATCCTGCCTCTGCCAAGCGCTGAGGGCCTTTTCATTATCAGACCACTGAGTCCCACTGTCGGCCCGTCAGTATAAACGTGAGTGATGGCGTGCGCGGGGTGGGCTGTGGGTGTGGATGGCGATGGAGGGGTGGGGCCGGGCCCTCGTCGTAAATGTCATCCCCATTGGACCGTTGCAGGTCCCGGCTCCAAAATAATAGGCCCTGTGACCTCTCTGTTGTCTATAATTAACCTCTAACCCCCTCCCTCCCTGCCTCATCCGCCAATCCCCAGACAGCCGTGATGTGGAGACGTGTTTGCCAAGCCTCTCAAACCTCACTGCAGGCAGGCGCAAAGTGGGGAGAGGGCGTGGGAGCAACAAAAGAAAATGGCTGCTGCGCTTGTGTGCCAGTGAATGTGCCACATGTTTGGGATGACCTCAGCTCATTCAGGTCCTTTAAAATTCATAAGAATGTGAATTTATCTGAGACCAGCTGGAGTGAGGGTCATAAATCCATTTGAACCCCTTTGTTTTTTGTCCGGGGAAATATGTCAAAACCCAAATAAACACTTTTTTCCAATTCCTTCACACATTTGCGTCAGAGCAGGATTTTATTTGAGTGTGCACGTTACAGCAGCTGCACCCACAGAGGTGGAGCCCCCTCCTGCAATGAGTGTCTGACATCCCCTCTCTGTCTGTGTGTGCTTGACATGCTCTGAATCTGCATTAACTGCAGCCGTGCCATGTCTCCAGCAGCAGGGGGACGGCCGGGCTTGGACAGACAAGCCGGGCTGAAAGCAGAAATGAGCCGGAGAACACAGGTTCCTCCCCAGTGCAGGCGTCCTGACATTTACCACAACAATGAAACGTCCAGGAAGCAAACTGTGGCAACTGTAGGCGTCGGCTAAATAACCCCGGCTCACAATGGAAAGTCAAATGATCCCTAATGGCTGGAGCTGACACCTGTACAAAATGACATTTTGAGGACGCGCGCGCAGACAATTGCAGGAGAAGAATCACACGAGGAGGAAATGAGACGTAGCGGAGGAAGGCATCTCTCATCTTCAGGCAGTGCAAACACAGGAGTCATTTGTGGCGCATCATTGTCTCTGCAAATTCTCGGGACTGTGAGGAGGAAATGCAAATGGCCTGTTGCTGGCAGCACTGGAAGCTATGGCAGCATGTGTGTGGCATATTGAATGGTAATGACAAAGCGGGCTGTATCCCCTGTGAGCACGCCTGCGGAACAATGATTACAGATTGGCCGGTGTGTCCCTCAGCTTCACAAGGGACTCTGATTCTAATGCTAATCAGAGCTGCTGCCCATTGAAATATATCTGTACTTGCAAGGCGGAAGGAAGGAAGATGGACTATCCCAGTTATGCTGTAATTGTATAATGAAGCCCTGTTTATTTTGATATTTCAGCCCTCTTGAATCCACACGGTGGCGTCTGGCAGGCTTAACCTATTGCACCACCTGCTGGCCTCGGGCTGGAACCAGAGAGGTACAAGCCTGTTTTTGTTCTGGGGCACTTTGAGGCAATTATCCGCCGCCGGGCGTAAAATGTTGATGCACGAGCTCGACTGTGCTCTGCGTTATTCAATTTGTTATCTGAGGTGGAGAGCCTGTTAAAGACGCTTCCTCCTCCTGGTTAGCTGCAGCATGCAGGCGCACGCTAATCCAGTCTCAGTGCACATGGCACATCCAGCGGGATTCATCCCCGGTTCAGGGTTTGCCCCTCTCACCCCCCCTGCTCCATCAGCCTGCATCAGTCACACCGTCCCCCCGTCCCCGTCCCCACCCCCACCTTTCCTCTTTGAATGTACTTTATTTTCATTCCGAGGAGAGAAACAAGAAGGAGAGCCGAGGCAAAGTGATGCTCAGCTGCACACTCAATGTAGGTTAATGGAAGGGAGGAGAGTCTGAGCTCAGGCTGCCTCTGATTGGCTGGCTGGCGACGTGCAGCTTCTCCGCAGCACAACCTGTCACTGTTAATCAGGGGCCATCTCTTAACAGCCAGCCAGGGCTATCGGAGAGGTGAGCCCATTGCTATTCAGGATGAAACAGATGATAAATCATTTGTACATAATTAGTGCTCAGCAAGGTTACAACTGACACGTATTTTCATCTTAATTAGGAGGGAAATTTGTTCCATTAATTTAATTTGGTGCGCATGAGCGGCTCTGCACCTAACTAAGTTAATCTTACACCTGTCAGGGTGGGAATGGAGTTGGGCCTCGGATTGCAGGGGAAACGGGAAAGAGTCCTCTATCGGATCGTTTCATGCACACACCTCCAGGACAAATGGACTGAAATGAAGCAGCAGCAGCAGCAAATAAAACCGCAGCTTTCAACATCCACTGCTGCCTGCAGGAGGACCTCCACTCCACTGATCTCAGGTCAGCTGGGAATCACTCTGCATGGTGAAAAATACAGAGAGATAACACCTCAAAGCACGTCACGCTGATCAGGGGACAGGAAATCAGACAGTCCTGCCTCCTCAGTGCTCTGCAGGCGGCCTGTAAGGTCGCCGTAAATGCTCCTTCATTCTAGAACAAATATTTAAGCGGATCTCACAAATGGGCATTATGGAGAAAAACATTTTCCATCATGGGGCCTGCAGACCCCTCACACCCCCCGCTCTCTGATTTACAGCCGCAGCAGCCTTCATATATTTGAGTGAGGATCACTGTCTGATCTCGTTGCAGTCCAGCGGGCAGGACTAAGTCCAAGGACTGGGTCTCTCTTCATCGCTGAGGGCTGTATGAAGCTGTAGTAATTGCAGCAAAGAGGAGGTTCGATAGAGAGGAAGGTGGAGAATGACTGATTTAGTAACTATGAGGTTTCTAATGGAATTCTCTGCTGCCTCTCGGGCACTCAAGCTGACAGCCATTACCTGAACTGATGCATAGTCCATTACAGGTTCCCCCACTTTAATAGAGTGTCTATCACGTGAAATACAGAGATGTCAGACGCCAAAGCATGCACTCTCACCCATGTGTGAAGGTTTAACCCAACTCAAATGGCTTTTCTTTTAGACACTGCTGCACGGCCTTACAAATGTATTGAAAATGAGCAGAGAGAGGAGGAGAGAGAGGAGGAGAGAGAGAGGAGGAGCGCAGGCTGCAGGTGCTGTGCGCCTCCTGCTGTGACCCTCGGCCTCCCTCAGGCAGGCCAGGAGAAACCTCCTCTGAGCCTCGCTGAGCCGAGTCTGACCGGCCTGCAGCTCGTCTGCTGACCTGCAGCTCGTCTGCTGTGGCTGCTGCTCTTTGCCTTCTTCCCTTCAGTGGTGGGAACTTTTATCCAGGATGCTGTTAAAATGCCTCAAACTGGAGCTAATTTCTGTTTTTGATTGACGGCAGGAGACAATTAACAGCGTAGAAAGTGATCCTGATATATTTTCCCTCATCAGGGATTAAATCATTGATTAGTCTGATTATTTTCTCCATTGATGACCTAAAGGTTTGGTCCATAAAATGTCAGAAAATAGAGAAAATCATCATTTCCTGAAGCCCAGTGAGAGAACTTGTTTTGTCCAAATGCATCTTTAACTATCACATAATAAAAAAGAAGCAGAGAAACTGAAAAAGGACTGAAAATCAATCAATGATCAACACAGCTGCTGATTGATCCTCTTCTGATCGATTAACTGCTTACAGCTGGCTGTCTGTGTTGGTGCCCATACTTTATTTGTAGTAGTGATACTCAGGACTGCAGTACTTTCTGGATACTTTACTTGAGGAACATGAAGAAGAAAACGTTTGATGTGAAACAGAATAAAGTAAACAAACATCAGCTGATCAGAGAACAACAGCACAAACACCTCAGCTGGTGTTTGCTCATAAACCGACTGCACTGTTTAACTTTCTGTTTGTATTTGACATTTTCTATATTTCTAATATTCAGAATTCTGCTCACTTTGGCGTCTTTTCCTGAAAGAACTTGACTGAACTTTCAAATAAAAACTGTCTGAAAAGCTTTTCGGCTTTAAAGGAGTGAAAAATAAGAACATTTTCAGAAGCAGCTTGTCTTCACATCTCTGCTTTACTACGTCTCAGAGGAAAATACTGCACTTTGTACTCCATTTACCATCAGACATAAACTTTACAGATTCAGATAACAGAAACCTATAACGAGCATATTAAATACAATATGTATTCAAACAGCACGTTGAATTACATAAAGACATCAACACCTCGACCATTAAAACGCTGCTCAGACATGAACGAACCCTTCAAAATAAAATCCACTCACACACAGTGAAGCAAACTGCAGCCGTCCTGCTTCATGACTGGCTTCACTTCTGATGCTCTGGGGACATTTTGCTGTGAACGCAGTACTTTTACTTGTAACAGAGTACTTTACATGATGCACTGAGGACGGCTGTGGGGTTAAAAGGTCACCTGCTCTGAACGTGAGAAGCTGAAGCTCTGAACGAGGAAGGTCGAGAGCATGTTTGTGCAGCAGAAACAGCCATGAACACAGAGCAACCATCAGAGTACTGCAGGAAAAACTGCAGTTTTCATTCAACTCAGAGCGTCTCGCTGCTCTTTGACTTCAAAGGTGGAATTCATGTCAAAGATTCTCATGAAATTTCTCTTTGATTAGATTTTAATATCAAATCTGCGACACAAAAAGCTCCAGAAAAAGGTGATTTACACTTTGTCAAACACATGATTTCACTTCTCTGAAAGCTGAAATCTCCTGGTGGACTGAAGGAAACGGTGTTCTGCTTAATGTTTCCTTTTCCCCGAGTCCGCAGCACTCCTCCTCCCAGCAGGCACCTGCTTCTTGTCCTTCATCAGCTCCTCGCGGCTCATGGGCTCGATGATGGCGCCCAGCTGGGTCACCACCCTCGGCTTGCTGACCTTTCCAACGGTCCGCTCGGTGTTCCAGGTGCGGCCCAGCGGCGAGCGGATGGTGCTCTCGAACTGCGCGTGGTTCTGGAAGGGGAAGGGCAGCGAGCTCACCTGGTGGAGGCTGATGGAGCTGTTTCTCTTCTCCGAGATGATGACGCTGGGCAGGTGCTGGTCTTTCCTGGGCGGGGGCGGCGCCACCTTCACCCTGAACCTCCTGCGTTTGTGGCGGGACGGCTTGAGGCCCGTCCCCCCCCACTCGCCCCACCCAGGCAGCGCCAGGTTCACCACCTGCGGCTTCCCCGCGTCCTCCTGCTTCCTCTTGTCCTTGAGGAAGTCTGAGACGACGTCGTCTCCAGCGAAGGCCTCCTTAATGAGCATCCTCTGGTCCAGCTTTTCCTCAGAGTCCTCCGCGTCCTCGACGGTCGGAGCGAGCGGGACCTGGATGACTTTGGTCTGTTTGGTGAGAACTTCTTTCAGCTCGATGCCTCGCTTCCTCTTCCTGTTTTTTCCCGCCTTCTGAGTTTCAGGTGGCGGGTGTTCTGCGGCTGCGGGCTGAACAGGTGCTTTATCAGCGGCCGAGTCCTCCTGACTGAGGAGATCCACGTCCTCCAGACTCCTGATCCGCGTCAGCCCTTCCTCCAGCTGAGCCGAGGTGTCCGTGCCGCCGCCGGCCGCTTCAGCCTCCTGACGTCCGTCTGCTGTTCCTTGGAAAAGACTCGTGAACTCTGAAATCTCCTCTTCCTCTTTGTCTGAAGCATCTTGCTCCTCTGCTGCAGCTGCAGCTTCATCCTCCTCCTCCTCCTCCTCCTCCTCCACAGATACTACAGGACCTGTGTCGGCCTCCTGAGCCCGACGCAGTTTTCTCCTGCTTTCAAACTCTCTGAGGAGCACCTCCTCTTCTGCTTCTTCCTCCTCATCCTCCTCTTCCTCTTCAGCTGCCGCTGCAGGCTCGTCAGCTGTGAGATCCACAGTTGTCTCTTTCTCTGTGGGGTCTTCAGACAGCTTGCCTCTCATCCAGGGATTAGCCGGATCCAGTCCCTTCTCTGCATCATTAACAAAGTCAGGCAGCACTTCTGCATCGCCTGCCTCCTCCTCCTCCTCCTCCTCCTCTTCCTCATTATTCAGCGAGGTCACCACCTTCTGGGTCAGCTCTTTGTTCACCTCCAGCTGCTGCTGCATGGCTTTGCGAGCGCCCTCGTCGTATTTGGCCATGATGGCCTTCGACTTGGCCCACTTTCCGCTGTTCTGGTGCTTCAGCGACATCCTCTCCTGCATCCTGGCCAGCTCCAGCTTGTTCAGCTCCTCTAAGGCGGCGGCCGGGTCCGTCTTCACCATCTCGTCAAACTGCTTCAGGAACTCTTTTCGCTTGGCTTTGTTGTTCACTCGGTGGTATTTCTTGCTCTTGATCTTCCTCTCTCTGCGGGCCTTGGACTCGTAGTAGGACTGCAGGGCTCGGATCTTCTGCAGCTCTGCCCGGCGGATCTTGGCCTCCTCCAGGCTCATCGCCCTCATGGAGGCCTCCTCTGCAGGGGTCAGGACGGGGTCATTGATGGGCTGCTTGTTGGCGGACAGGAGGGCGAAGATCTCCTCCTCGAGCGGGGTTCGCGCCTTCCAGCCGGTCACCACCCTCTCCATGGGTTTAGGTCCGGGGGGCTCCTGGTTCAGGGGGAAGACCAGCTGCTCGGCCCTCTGGTTCTGCTTGATGATGCTCTTCCACTGGGTCACCTCTGTGGCCGCCTTCTGGAAAGCCACATCTCTCTGGATCCTCTCGCTCTCCTGCTTGCTCAGCGGGCACGCAATGGTCCTTTTGGCCCGCTGCAGGCTCCTCAGCTGCTTCTTGGTCTTGGTCGGGACGGCGGGGGTTTTCTCCATCGTCCCGATCAGGTCCGACAGGTCGACCTTGTCGCCCTCCCCGTCGGCGGTGACAGTAAACTCGGACATCTGCACGGCCGCCTCGGACCTCTCCCCCAGAATTTTCTTCCTCTTACCACCCAGCGAGCTGATGGCTTCCAGCAGCTTTTGGCGTTTTCGCTCATCTTCGCCGTCCTCCTGCTCCTCTTCCTCGCTGGTGATGTTTTCATCGGCTTTACTGACGTCTTCATCATCGTACATCACTTCCGGACTCTCGTCGCTCATCTCGGAGCGTCTCTTCAAACTCTTTTTTGTCGCTTTCTTCTTTGAAACTTTGGCCATGATGGAGTAAACACCACCGCACCGGAGAGACTGGCCACACGTGTGCCGTCAACCGAGCCGTTGTCGTAAACGAGTCGCCGTAATGTAAGCAGCCCTGTCGCAAAATGCCTCCGCCTGTGTTTTCTTCTCTTTTTATTAAAACAATTCAAAATGCATCAATTTACAATGAAAACAGAATATAAGACATCTCTAAATAACAACAACCGACGACGGAAAAGGGAAATTTATAACTACAAACGACGACAAATAGAGATGTGTTCAAATAAACAGGAAAAATACATTTATCCTTCTTTTAAACACAGTTGAAACACATTATAGATCATGTAATTTTATCCGAAAACGGGTTGCTAGAAAAACACGTGTTCTAAAATAATCAATAAATAAATAGAGTTTACCAAAAACGGTTTGCCTCTTGTTTTGGAGTTGAAGTTTCGACTTGAATGTGGATTTTAGCGAAGAGGAAATTTCTACTTGAGTTTCCAATATTACAATCCAAAAACAAGCTATGAGATTCCTTAAAGTCGATCAAACCAATGAGTAATACCAAATGTTATAGAGAGATCAGCAGTCACAGGTGTTTGTACCCGTCAAGTAGGTTTACAACAAACTTGACAATATACATAGTAAGAGAGAAAAAAAGAAGAAACAAGTACTGCAAAAGGCAATAATCACATACTGTTTTCTAACTTATATAATAAGTTAGAAAACAGAGAGATGTACAGTAAAACATCTACTCGTTAAATATATTAAAATGTTAAAAAATGTGATGTTTAATTTAAGAATGATTAAAAGATGATAAGGATGGCACATATGTGTATTTCTTTAGCTTTATTTTGTCATATGTTTAATTTATGGTCATTTTTGGTCATCTCATCTTGGGGCGCCCCCTGCTGGCTGAAGGTGCGCGTGCACGTCCGCGTGTTTGTGCTCCTCGTGACATTGTCTCGTGTTTAAAGTCTTTAAAGTCACAGTCTTCGGTCTCAGACATGAGATACGGTCACACGTCCTGATGTCGCTTTCTGTGTAAAGCTGCATTCAAAATTAGGAGTTAATCAATACATTCATGGCGTTTTTAACAACGACTGCCGGCCTATCACATGTCACGGTCATGTGACTTGTCATCAACACTTCCGTTCAACATGGCGGCGGCGACGTCTGTTTTCCACAGAGTGAGAACTGGCTCGAAATTAGGCGCCCAGTATGACCAGGACGGAAACCTCATTCAGGTAAAGAGCGTTTTAATCACGTTTTAACGCCGCAAACAGACTTTTACTGTAGAACCTGCACAGGTCGTTATATGTCAGCAAATAGCACAGATGCTAGCTAGCTAACGGCTAACAAAGCTAGCTTAGGACGGGGAGATCAACACTTCAGTGGAATCTAACCGTCTCAGTGGAAAGTTCATGGACAGTTAAAAGAAAACGGGATGTGGAGGAATACCGACAGTCCTCCATAATGTCATGTCACGTCATGATGGCAGACGGAAACCGCTCCACGCGCTGTTTGGCTGCTTCCCAGACATCAGCTACCTGAGTTATGAACAGCACCTGTGCAGCTGTGGGGGATTCAGTGTGTAGCTTGAGAGCATTTCTACGGAGACTGATGATGATGATGATGATGATGATGATGATGATGTTGATGTGCTTTGCTCTCAGGTGGAGACCCGAGAGGATGAAGAGCAGAGCGTCAAGCTGGCAGAGATCCTGGAGCTGCTGCTGGCCGCTGGATACTTCAGAGCACGAATCAAAGGACTGTCCCCGTTTGACAAGGTTTGATCCAGGCTGCGTCACGTTCGTGGGAAAACAGCATCAGCTAGCGAACGTTAGCTAACTGTTAGCTAACAGCATCAGTTAGCTAACAACATCAGTTAGCTAACGCTAGCTGGCTAACTGACGTTATCTAGTTAGCTACCGTTACCGGTTATCCGGGGGTGGGCAATTCATTTTTACAAGGAGCCGCACGAGAAACCTGAGCTGTGTTGCTATATAGAAATATATTTTTTGCATTACACAGCTGAGGGATTTTGGACTTATTTGATATTATTGTTTTCCCTCCCAAGCGGTTTTTAAGATTTCAGTTATTAGTTAACTAACGCTACCGCTTACCTGAGGACGGTGCTGTTGGTTTGTGACAGGGGTCAACCTCCACCCTCCTCAGCCTGTGTCCTCCTGTCCGTCCTCCTCAGGTGGTTGGCGGTATGACCTGGTGCATCACCACGTGTAACTTTGACATCGACGTGGATCTTCTTTTCCAGGAAAACTCAACCATTGGTCAGAAAATGTGAGTGATTTTTCCTGAAGGCTCGTGAACACTGTGTGATTTTCAGTCGTGTCAGAGCAGAAATTCGACTCACAGGTGAGCGTTTTCTTTCTCTTCGCAGAGCTCTGACAGAGAAAATCGTGTCTGTGCTGCCGAAGATGAAGTGTCCTCATCGCCTGGAGCCCCATCAGATCCAAGGGCTGGATTTCATCCACATTTTCCCGGTGATCCAGGTGAGACGAGTCATCCTGAGCAGAGAGGCATCCTAAAGTGTCCATTTGCATAGGGAAGTTAAAAACAGTAATAAGGACAGAGACGGAGTCATGTCCTTGTGTAGTTTGTCGTTTCTCCTCCCTCAGACAAAGACTGTCTGTCTGTCCGGCTCATCTGAGTGAAATCTGTATCAGCTGAATAGTTTTCCTGCTGCTCTGGATCTGTGGTCACCACCTGGACCTGCTGCAGGACTCCAGCACCACATCATTAACGTGCTCACTCGCTGTTGTGTCTCCTGTCAGTGGCTGGTGAAGAGAGCCATAGAGACCAGGGAGGAGATGGGTGACTATGTGCGAGCCTACTCCATTTCTCAGTTCCACAAGACCCACAGCCTCCCAGAGGTGAGAGCGCAGTGTCAGAGGTGAGCTGCAGGGGCTGAGGTGAGCTGCAGGGGCTGAGGTGAGCTGCAGGGGCTGAGGTGAGCTGCAGGGGCTGAGGTGAGCTGCAGGGGCTGAGGCAGTGACGTCCAGGCGATGGACGAGCTCGAACAAATCCAGCTCATGAATGCTGACAGTTCAGGTGTCGTCATTTAATGCCTCCAAAGGAGCGCTAACTCATAAATTAGACTGAGGAGATCCCCAAAACACATAAAAAGGTGATAAACAGATGGAGATGTTAACCAGCACAGGCTCAGAAATCCAAAGTCAGCCTGAACTGTCGCTCACATCGTCACATTCAGTTTATATTCATGCAAGTTTTAATGTGTTTTTAGCTGAAGTGTTGACTGTGAAACCCTCTGATCCAGGATGAAGAGTTCCTCCAGAGGAAAGACAAAGCTGTGAGGGCCGTCCTGGATGTACTGGTGAGTTTGTCACAGACACCAGTTTAATCACCAACAAACTAAAAAAAAAATCCTGTATGTTCAGAAACAAGAAGCAGTTTTTGTTTTCCAGCTGATCTGTTCCTTTGTTTTTATACTGAGCAGAAATTCTTGTTTCCTGAGTGAACACATGTTTTCCAGGAAGTGTACAAACCCCAGAGGAAGTACAGGAGGCAGAGGGATGCGGGGGAGCTGCTGGACGAGGAGTCCAGGGTTCACTCCACTCTGCTGGAGTACGGCAGGTGAGCTTCAGCTGCAGCGACAGACCTGTCGGCGTTTCATCTCCATGTATCATGAACGTGAACGCAGCCACTCAGAAGGTGGAAACTGTTCTCAGACAGGAAGCTGTGACTCAGCCTTTAACCTCAGAGTCCAGCAGCGGCTCACAGTTCGAGCTTGTACTCAGCTGATTGGTCCGTCCTCATGGACACAGCGACCTCTCGTGACCTCTCTGCGTGTTGTGTCAGTGATCGAGGCGCCTTTTGAGCGCCGCTCTGGGTTAAGTCGTCTTCTCTCGAGTTAGAGATCGATTAATGAACAGTTCTGAAATCGTCCATTTTTCTGCTGCTGCAGTCTTTATTCCTCTCGTCTCATCTGTCTCACATGTTGTTTCTCCATCCATCCATCTCCACCTCTGTGCTAGAGTGTCAGATTTCCTCCTGTAAGTACCGTATGCAGCTCTGCTCCTCTGCTGGCTTCCTCTCACAGCGCTGTGTTGTGGCTGAACGTGTCGCTCACATGTTTCAGGCATGATGGATGAACTGTGCTGCTGCCCTCCGGAGGCTCCATCACTGCCCTCTGTTGTGCTGATGTGTGACAGTTGTCATGTGGCATGGTGTGTTTTAGGCAGGAAAGAGGAATGTTTGTTGTCTTCAGACCTGATTTGTGTCACAGACGTTGTGTTTTCGTCCTGTAGGCGTTACGGATTCAGCAGACAGGCCAAACAAGACCAGGTAGGTGTTTGAGTGACTGGCTTCTGCAGAGGAGCACTTATCTCAGAGAGCAGACCACAGTGCAGTGTTCTTCATCTTCCTCTTCCTCTTCCTCGTCCTGTCCCGCTCCTCCAGGTGGACGAGAGGAAGGCTCCGCTGGCCGGCGGCTCTCAGGCGACGCCCCCGGGGATGGCGGAGGTGTCGGAGGAAGACGCCCTGCAGGCAGCAGAGGAGGTGAGCAGGCGGGGAGAGAGATCAATATTTATTATCTATCAGATATTTATTCTCATCATGTTGTTCAGTTTCATTAGTTTACTGTGTGTGTGTGTGTGTGTGTGTGTGTGTGTGTGAGACTGAAGTAACTGGTTGTTGTTTTTGCTCGTAGATGCGAATCAAAACTCTGATGACCAGCATGGCCGCCATGGTGAACGAGGAGGTGAGCGACCGCCTGTGTGAGCCCTTCGTTCACTGAACTTACAGGCGATGTTCTCTGTGTGGCAGCTCGAGCTCGTCGGTCACTCTGCTGCTGATCTGAGCTCAGATTCTGACCTTTTACTTCCATTTACATTTAATCTGTGTGTGGATGTTTGGTACCAACACGTTCGCTGTGAGCTGAGCAGCCACACGTCATCGACACGACGGTCCAGTGGCGTCAGGCTCTGATTGGATGTTGTGTTTGTGCAGGGGAAGCTGACGGCGAGCGCGGTGGGTCAGATTGTGGGTCTGCAGTCTGAGGAGATCAAACAGATCGCCTCAGAGTACGCTGAGAAGGTGAGCGCCCACCGACAGGTGATGAGACCTGAGGACGACGCTCGTCCTGTGTTTGAAGAACATGCGGCGCTCTCACACGGTCAATGAATGTTTCCTGTGTGTCCCTGCAGCAGTCGGAGCTGTCGTCAGAGGAGCGTTCAGAGCGCTACGGCCCGCTGCAGCAACACCGCCGGGCGGTGGCCTCGCTCAACAAACAGATCCAGCAGAAGACCAAACAGCTGGAGGAGGTCAGCGCTGCACTGTACAGTCACACACTGTCACACCTGGATCAGTCTGATCCTCCACTTTAAGGTCTGTTACACCTGTGGAACATGTGGAGGACCTCTCATGGAGTACACAGTACACGCAGTACTTGTACACATTCATTTCCTGCAGTGACCAGCGAGGGTTTCATCGCTGTCACCGACCAGTATTTGTTTTCTTTCGACAGCTGCGAGCCAAACACACAGAGGTGAAAACTAACTGTGAGGAGGCCAAGAGGAAGCTGACGGAGGTGAGACGAGGCTGAAACGCCATGAAGAGAGTTTCAGGGCAGAAACACAAAAACACTGATGACTACTGAGTGTGTGTGTGTGTGTGTGTGTGTGTGTGTGTGTGTGTGTGTGTGTGTGTGTGTGTGTCTGTCCACAGGCCACAGAGCGCTCAGAGGAGCTGGACAAAGAGCTGAAGTCTCTGGAGGAGACGGAGGAGCAGGCTGACAGCAGGTGAGTGCTGAGGACGAATGAGTTCAGTGGTGGCTCGGCGTCTGTCCGTCTCCTCATAACGAAGCCTTTTATTGACCTCCTGTGGCCGCTGGAGGAACTGCAGCTGCACATTAAAATGGTCCAAACGTCTCTGCCTTCATCGTCCATCACAGTGAGACTTTAATGTTTGTGTCATTCAGAGAAGAGAAAACGTTCACAGGCTGAATAACTGAAGGATCTGAAACTTATTTTACCATCAAACTCATAAAGAAGGCCTTCATGAGCTGGAGGGACGCTCGCCTTCCTCTTCTCTTCCACTGGCTCGTCTCTGATCGTTAGGACAGAGACACTGAAGAACAGGACGTTCAGTCAGGACCCTCGTTTAGGCGTCCATGCTCTCGTGCTGCTCTGATTATCACTGTGGTCATCAGTGTTCTTTAACGCAGCCTACGTCTGCTGCCTTCATGCCAAACCTTTAAATCGGAAAATCCAGATCCGAGTAAAGAGCCGGGGTGAAGGACACTTGAGCAGTGTTGGACATTTGACTGCTGGGACAGTTTATCTAACGGCGTCTCTTTGTTGAACAGCCTGCTGGAGAAGCTGAGGACTCTGGTGACGATGAACGAGAACCTGAAGCAGCAGGAGCAGGAGTTCAGAAACCACTGCAGGGTGAGTCCATCAGCACAGACCGTGTCTACAGCCGAGGCTGAGGACGAGCTGAGGACGAGCTTCTCCAGCCGAGGCTGAGGACGAGCTGAGGACGAGCTGAAGACGAGCTGAGGACGAGCTGAAAGTGATGCTAACACTGCTGCTCTTCTGTGTGTGCAGGAGGAGATGGTCCGTCTGCAGCAGAACATCGAGGAGCTGAAGGCGGCGTCGGGACAGAACACAGAGGAGGTGGAGGTACTCGTCCAATCAGATTCCACCGTCCAACACGTCTCATGGAGAGAAAAGTCCAGCAGAACTGTGTCTGAGTCGTTCTCGTCTCTTTTCTCAGCAGAGGAACCAGCGGATCGACAAACAGCACAACGCAGACCGAGAGAAGCTGCAGAAGATCCGTCTGCTCATGGTGACGACTCTCATTAACCTCACTGCACCAGTTCGCTCTCTGCTTCATATTTTAGTCACTTATTCTCAAATGTCATCACTCTCCTTCGCTGCGTTCAGGCTCGGAGGAACCGCGAGATCGCCATCATGCAGAGGAAGATCGACGAGGTGCCGAGCCGGGCCGAGCTGACCCAGTACCAGAAGAGGTTCATCGAGCTCTACAGCCAAGGTGGGTCTGAAAAGCTTTCTGAACGACGACCCTGAACGACGACCCTGAACGCCTCCAACGACGTCACACCTCCAACCTGCTCGTTCTTCTGTTCGCAGTTTCTGCCACGCACAAAGAGACCAAGCAGTTCTTCACTCTGTACAACACGTTAGACGACAAGAAGGTGTACCTGGAGAAGGAGGTCAGTAACCATAGCAACACGGGAAGTCATACGAGGCCACGTTCAGGTGCAGTCAGACGAAGGAGCGTTCTTCATGTTAACCAGAGAAACATGTTTCCACGTCTGCAGGTGAATCTGCTGAACTCCATCCACGATAACTTCCAGCAGTAAGTATGAAGAGAGAGAGAGTGTGTGTGTGTGTGTGTGCGTGTGTGTGTGTGTGTGTGTGTGTGTGTGTGTGTGTGTGTGTGTGTGTGTGTGTGTGTGTGTGTCGTGATGCTGCGGTGAATAAACCGCTGCTCCACCCTTCAGGGCCATGTCGTCTTCAGCAGCCAAGGATCAGTTCCTCCGTCAGATGGAGCAAATCGTGGAGGGCATCAAGCAGAGCCGCATTAAGGTGAAGCCGTCTTTAAGGTCGCTCTGACCGCATAGGAAGCGGAATTACCCAGAGTCCTTTGAGTCTTTGAACACGAGCTGCCCGTCTGCTCTTCCAGATGGAGAAGAAGAAGCAGGAGAACAAAATGAGGCGCGATCAGCTGAACGACGAGTACCTGGAGCTGCTGGACAAGCAGAGGCTTTACTTCAAGACCGTCAAGGACTTCAAGGAGGTGAGGACACGAGCGCGGCGTGTAACAGCCCATTTTCAGAGAAGAAGAATGCAACCAATCAGGCAACACGTTTTAAAACTTTATTTATTGGTTGGTAGAAAAACAAAAACACAACAAACAAACATCTCTGAGTGGAAACTGAACATCAGAGCTGCAGCATTAGCGTTAGCTCAGGACGGCTAATAGCACAGATGCTAACTGTTTGGAGACCAAATGAAAATCATTGTTTAGATCCTGAACAGTTCCTTTAGTCTGATATCAATATTTGAGATTTTAGAAATCTGAGAAACATGAACAAACAGATTTTACAGTAACGGTCAACAGTCGACGCGTCTGGAGGACAAACTGACGGAGACGCTCGTCTTTGTCGTCTCTGCTGTGTCTTCTGTGAGAACATCACAGTTACAGTGCTGCATTTTTATAGCTGACGTTCGTTGGTCGACAGACGTCAGCCGTGCGTAACAGTGAAGCCTCGTTTCGTTAAGCGAAGATAAAACCTGCTGAGTCACTGTTTCTGTCTGCAGGAGTGTCGGAAGAACGAGATGCTGCTGTCCAAGCTGAGAGCTAAAGGAGCCTCTTAGCTCCGGCCGTCCATCGCTGAGCCGAGCCGAGCCGGTCGTGTCTGGAGGGTTTTCATCGTCCCGCGTGTTGTTTTATTCTGAGAAACGCCTTCAAACAGCCTCTAAAGAAAGCTGCAAGAGCAACATGCAGGAGCCTCTGAAGCAAACCCCGAAACCACGACCGTGTTCACTGAAATCTGACAAACCTGATCATACGTAACATTTCCTGCAGCTGTAGGACAGAAACGTCCCGAGCTGTGACTGACTGGACTTCATGGACTGAGGATCGGCGCGCTGCCGCTGGCGTCACACAGGAGGCGCTCTGTCAGAGGACGGCCCACCATCAGCCGCAGTTTCTACGTCTGCTCTATGCAGCCGCTCGTCCAAACACCTGGAAACGCACTCAGGTGTGATGATGATGATGATGATGATGATGATGATGATGTTCACATTTTTGCTTTAACTCCTTAAAGAGAAACTGTAACTGATGAGAAGTTGAATTCATGAGGAATAAAACTAATTCTCAGACTTCAGATCAGAGGATCAAAGCTTTTCTGTTCCAGTCTCACCTGATGTCACCTGATGTCACCTTCATGTCACCTGCCTTTACCTTATTGGCTCATTTTGCTAATTTGACGACTCTTAATTACCCCGTTACTTCATAATTGTCCTGTAGTCTTTCTTCTTCTTCTCCTTCTTCTTCTTCCTCATTATTCTTTGTTTTCTTTCTCTTCCTTCTTCCTTTTTTCTTCTTCCTCCTCCTCATTCTTCTTCTTGTTTTTGCTTGTTTTTCTTTCCCGTTCCTTGTTTTTCTTCTTTCTTCTTCTTTTTCGTTCCTTTTCTTCCTCCTCCTTTCTTCTTCTTCTCCGTTCGTCTCCAGCCTGGTCCCAGGCCTCTGACTGGCTGTCCATGTCTCGTGTTTGTTCAGTTCAGTTCAGTCTGTAATCAGCTCGCTCAGACTTCTCGTCCGTGTTGAGATTGAGAGATAAACTCAGAGCAGCTGTCGACCAGCAGTGAGACTCTGCTTTGTTTTCTGGTTTGTTTTAAGCTCTCGGCGTGTGATCATGTGACCGACATCATGTCTGGCCTGTTTACTCAGATGCAGCTTCCACCATAAACACATCATTACATGGACAGGTGTGTGTGGCCCTCTCCTGTTTCAACACGACCGCCTCCTTAAAGAAACGCTTTTCCCTCTTTTCTGTGGAGCAACATGACCCCAAACCCCGTCCAGCACCTTCCAGGTGAACCAGAACTCTGACTGGGAGCCAGACCTGATCACCAGCACCAGGTCTGGCTCCCAGTCAGCATCTGGTGGAGAGGCTCCAAACCAGGAGAGCGCACATGAACAAAAGTGGTCTGACTGGTGCAGCGCTCAGGTGTTTGGCCATGTGGTGCATCTGCCAGGTGAGAAACTGCTGTTAGAGGAGCTGAACTGCGATGAAGTGACCGTGCAGAGATCGCTGAGCTGGTGTGTTTGTGTGTTTTCCTGCTCACTATCAGCTCAGCTGCTCTCCAATCTCCTGATTGTGATACTGAACAGACAGTTTGCATGTCTCTCGCCCGTCAGAGGCCTGATTGGGCGACATGAAAACACGTTCTCGTACGCAGGCTGCGCCCGAGCAGCTCGGCGTCACAGCGGGCCAGACTGAGCTGTTCTCCATCCTCTGGCGGTTGGAGTAAGAGTTTAAGGTGGATGAGCTGCGGCGGGTTCACACTGGAGGAGGAGGAGGCGTGTTAATTACAACACAAACAAGCTTGTGTGTGCAGCAGCTCCAGAGAACAGCACGTGTGTTCAGGCTGCTGTTGGCAGGATTACTGATATGTCACTGATAATGATAGTGTACCGCAGCGTCTCACTGTGTCCCTGTCAGTCAGCGCTGCGCCGTAGAGAGAGGCGTACAGGAGATAAAAGCAGGAAGTGTGTGTAGAGGGGATGAGCAGAGACGGCGGCGAAGCTCGCAGAGGAAGAGGAGGCCCGACCCGGACAGACGCTGGACACGTGAGCTGGACGTGGCCGCTCGGTCTGCTGGCGTCAGGATGAATGTGTCCTCGCTGCTGCTGCTCCTGGTGTTCAGGCTGTGCCATCGACCGGCGGGAGCAAAGAAACAAGACGCCGAGGTGTCACCTGAGGAGCACGCCGCTCGCCTCCGAGGCCTCTGGAAGCTCCACATGAGGGACTCCCTGCTGAAAGGAGGTGAGCCAGCACCTGAGAAACCATAGAAAACAGCTGATGTCACTTCAGCGTCAGTATGTGAGAATAATCAGGAAAATGTACTTCAAGAAGTCCTCAGTGCAGTTAAGCGTCCCCTGTGTCTGTTGTCCTCTTGTCTCTGGTCTCTTTAGATCATTGTGTCCCCTGTGTCTGTTGTCCTCTTGTCTCTGGTCTCTCTAGATCATTGTGTCCCCTGTGTCTGTTGTCCTCTTGTCTCTGGTCTCTTTAGATCATTGTGTCTCCTGTGTCTGTTGTCCTCTTGTCTCTGGTCTCTGTAGATCATTGTGTCTCCTCATTCATGTCTCAGTAGGACGTTCCTGTTGGAGCTGGTTGAGGTGTAGCTCATTTTAACTGAAACTATTAATTCTTTTCATTCTGGATCAATCAGCTGATCATTTTCTCCATCGATCGATCGATCAATTGATCGTTTGCTTTGGAAACATTGTGATAACAATTTAGTCTGAAGCTCCACATTATTACAAACACATTCAGATCATTGATTAAAGCAAAGACTCTAAAACTGTCAGCAGAGTAGAAGAAGACAGTAGTACCTCAAGTAAGTGCAGTACTTGAGTAAATGTACTTAGTTACTTTCCACCACTGGTCATAACAGCCCTCACACGTCGCTGGTGGCTGTGGTTATTCCTCCATATTGAGCTCAGCTGAGGCGTCAGCCGTCTGGTTTTAGCCACATCAGTGTGAACCTCAGCCAGGAAACACCGTGGAAACGTTTCATTAAAGCGGACGGACGGACGGACTCTCAGTGTGAGGACAGACTCGGGACGCTGTCCTCGGCCAGTACGAACAAGAGGAATGTTTACAACAACATCTGAGTGCTGCATTAAGCCAGATTTGAAAAAAATCCCCTCCTGCGCGGTTTGATGGGAATTTCCTCGATGACTTCCTGTATTTATTTCATGACAACAGCTGCAGACTGCGCAGTGCCGTCTGTCCCCCACAACCAATCATCTCTCTGTGAAGCAGGTTCCAGTCCTCATCCAATCAGAGGGGGCGTCAAACAGCAGCTGCTCTACTGTCGCGTTGGGATTGGCTACCATCTCCAGATTCTGCCCAGCGGCTCCGTGGGAGGCGTCCACAAACCCACCGAGGACTGTGAGTCCAGCGTCCAGCACACACATGACCCCCACACACACACACACACACACACACACACACACACACACACACACACACACACACACACACACACACACTGAGAGCACGCGTCCATGTCCGCCTCGTGCTCTCGTGGGTTTGTTCGATGGTTTTTGTGTGAAAATGTTTGAGGTATCTGTGACGGTGCGCTGAAGCTTCACTCATGTCTGCGTCTCCTCCAGGCTGGCTGAAGGTGTTCGCTATGAGACACGGAGTCGTGGGAATCAGAGGAGTGAAGAGTGGCCTGTACCTGTGCATGAGTGCAGACGGCCTGGCGTACGCAGCGGTACGTGGCTCAGCCTGGTTTGATGTGTCCAGCATGAGAAAGTGTGCCGCTTCAGACAGTGTGGGGGGTGCACACTGAACCAAAACATCTCAAATGTCTTTTCAGAAGCAGTTTTCTGACGAGTGCCTGCTGAAGGAGAACCTGGAGGAGAACCACTACACCACCTACTCCTCGCTGTCTCACCCAGGCGTCTATCTGGCCCTTTCCCACAAAGGAGAGCTCAGGAAGGGCAACAGCGTGGGCCGACACCAGTCCTGCACCCACTTCCTGCCCCGGAGGACTCCCTGATCGAGGACCTGCTTTTCCGGAGCAGCAGACCAGAAACTGGCGTCCACACAGCAGCCGGGCCAAAGACGAGCGCCGCGTCCAAGAGACGCAGCCGGAGGGACTCTGCGGCACCTCACTGACTGTCAGCAAGAACAGCCAACTGAACACAAAGGCTACGTCACGCTCATCCACCGAGCTCTACGGACCTGACGTAGCATGAGGATCAAACAAACGGCTGCTCGTGGTGCGATGCAGCCATGTTTGTGCGTTAGCAGCTGATCAGCTGACTGCGTGATGAACCCACAGAGGATCCGCTCAGCGCCGCTCGGCCTGTAAGCCTGCAGAAGCTAATGATCGGGGGTCCAGTTAGGAGGTTCTGCTCTTCGTTTCCAGCTGATTTCAGTGAATTAGCTCTATTAGCTCAGCTGTTCACTGCCTGCCCAATCAGATGCTTCACTCAGGAGGTGGTGGAGACCAAAACTGAGCTAAAACAAGACTGAACATCAGACTCCAGCGACTCTAAATGAATGCTAATGATGCTACATGTGTAAAGCTAACTGTCATATCAGCGTAATGAGGTGATAATATATCAGCGTTGTCCTTCAGCCTGTCACTCTGCCGGTCCGTCCACGGCCTGTGAAGCTTTGTCCAATAAGAAAACCTCGAGTACTCTGAGTCCTGACAAGAATCTGCTGTTTTCCACAAACTGATGGATGCTGTTTCTAGTTCTCTAATGTCATTTATTTTGTGTGCGTAGTTTCGCTCAGTTTGGTTGTGAAATGCTTTGCAGCGTTAAATAAAATGTCTGTTTTTGATAACCTTTGACCTCATCAGAGGAGGTGGAAACATTCATTTTAGGTTTCATGGCTTCTCAAATGTCAAGAACAGTGAGATGTTGAGAGCTTTTTTTAATTTATTGATGATCCTGTTGACAGGTGAGTTAGCTCAGCTCAATAGCCACCAGCTAGCTTCACATTAGCCGGACCAGCTAGCTTAGATAACCTGACAGGAAGTGTCACAGACTTCGTTCATTTGCTTTTCTTAAATTAAGAATTGCTTTGTGAGAGAAAGTTGCTCCGACTTTGAACTCTAAAAGGTGAATTCGGCACTTTCCTCTCAGGATAAATAAACTTCTGTCTCATGTTTGATGTTGAGAAACTCAGAACGTGTCTTCACAGACGTGGACACTTGAAATGTTGCTGCACACCATCCAGCACCTCCTTCCTCCTCCAGCCGCCTCCACACCGGCTCCCTGCACACTTCAGGGACACACGAGCATGTAATCTAACCCACAGAGTGGGAGGCGCAGGGACACCCGATCCCCTCTGTGAGCGGCAGCACTCACCTGCTCAGGTGTCTGTTTGTACCAAAGTGCAGGCACGGCAGGAGGGCAGCCATTAAAGCAGAAAGCGGGAGAAGAAGAAGAAAGAGGAGGAGAATAAAGGAGGACGGAGGCAGGAAAAGGAGGCAGGGATCGGGGGGATATGGTCTTAGACAGAGCACAGCTGAGTGTGGACGATGGCACGATGACGAAGAGCCTCGTGGACATCAGCACGACGGACAGACATTTGACAGAAGGTCAAACCGGGAGCACAGCTCATCCTGCTTTTCTTCGTCACCTCTTCTTCCTCCCTCTGTCCATGTCACCTCCACTCATCTTCCTGTCTCTCGTGTCTTTTTTAGCAGATCCTACCGCCAGCGTTCCCGCTGACACGACGACTCCTCCAACAGTAAGTGGACGACATGCAGTGAAGTCAGTGAATTTCTGTTTTTCACTTCATTTGTTGTAAATCTAGTGAGTCTTTGGGGTTTAACAGACTTCATTATTAACTGATTAATGAAACAGATCAATCAATAATGAAAATGATCAGTGGTCACAGGCCCAAATCAAACGTCGGGACGACGGTTGGACGTGTTTTCTGAGGCGTAAAGGCGCCTTCGTGGCGTCTGTGCTGCTGTTCAAACGCTTGGTTTTACTTTAAAGAGCAGAAAGAGGAAACTGGCTGGAAGGGAATTTGACTTCTCATCAGAATTGGAAAAGATGGCCGCCGGGGCCCGGCCCACCTCTACAGCAGCACGGGGGGCGAGTGCAGTAAGTGTGTCCCCCGAGACCCCCAGCAGCTGGTGGTCAAACAGAAGAGTCCCTTTGTCCAGAGGACAGTCTCTGCGTATCAGCTTTCTGACAGTCTGGAGGTCCTTGGTGGAACATATGTGCACAGTGACGCTGTTTTAAAACAGAGAAGAAGAAAGTTCAGCTCTGGAGGACAACCTGACAGTTCACCTGGTTTCCTGGGAGCTCGTCCGTCAGCTTCCTGCCCTCTGATGTCTTTACCGCTTGGTTAAAACTGGTGTGTCCCTCAGTGTCCTCGTAGTCACGCCTTTGAGTTTGACCCCAAACACGTTTCAGAAATCTTGGAAGAAGTTTTCACACCTGACTGTTCAGCACTTCATGAAATCATCATCAGCTGCTTGAATCGTTTCCATCCTCTTTCCTGCATTTAGGAACAAAAGGCGGAGGCGCCCGAACATCAGGACCCCTCCAGGATCGAGGTGGTGTCGGTGACGGAGGACGACCTCCCCACGGTTGAGACCCCCAACACGCTGAACGTCAGCCCCCTGGGCAGCTTCGTGGCCGACCCCCCATCGGAGAACGACCCCGCCAAACCGGCGGCCGCCGCCAGCCCCGGCATGCCGATCACCAAGGTGCAGCCGTTCATCCACGGTGAGAGCCGCTGACGCTCCGCAGGTAACGGCATGAAACAATGAGATTACTGCGCCGCTCGAGTTACAGCGAGATCTGCTTGACACGTGAGACGACTGACACGCAGCGACATCTGTCCCGCCTTAACCGACGTGTCCTGGACTTCGGTTCTTTGTTCCTCGGGGCGAGGACACTTTCCCACGAGGACACTTTCTTTGCCTCAGACAGACAGAAACAAAGCGCGGAGTCTTCTTCAGCTGCTGGATGTGTGTTCGATCAGACATGACGAGGTTACAGGTCGTTTGGCTGAGAGTAGAAACAGAGAAGACAGAATACAATGAAATGATGTCAAACATGACTGAAGCACCTTTAACATGGAGCTCTAGATTTGAGTTGTCTGTTAATATTTGGTGTTTCCAGGAGGACTGAATGGACGGACAGACTGACGCAACAAACAAAAAGACCCAAAAAATCAACGTAAAGGTTCAGTGTGGAGGATTCAGGGGCTCTAAAAGGAATCTGATATTCAAAGTTCTGTTTTTATTTATTTTTATTTTATTTATTTATTTAGTGTTTTTATTGCCTTAGAAAGCGTCTTTATGTCCACAGAGGGAGCAGCTCCTCCTCAGGGTCCACCATGTTTCTACTGGAGCCCAGAGCGGACAAACTGAGCACTGAGTCCGCAGATGGACTTCTGTGTTTTTTCACTGCAATCTGCAACCTGACCACTAGATGCCTCTAAAGCCTTCACACTGGTCCTTTAAACTCTGGTTCTGACTGCAGAGACTCGTGGTGTGATGTAACCCGTTGTTTCATGGCGTTGGTGCTGCACAAAAATCCAGTTTTAGAGATTTTATGTCATAGATGAGTAAAACTCTTCAATCTGTGATGTAGATGGTAGACGTCTCATGTTATCACTGTCCCGTCTCCTCTCCCTGTTTGAGCTCATGTGACGTGGACAGATGATGTTCATGCACTGTGTCTCTGCAGAGGACGACCTGGAGAAAAGCTGGAAGACCCGGCTGCTGGCCCACCGCCTGGAGCTGCTGATCGCCTCGTGCGTCGCCGTCGTGCTCACTCTCGCTCTCGGCGTCGGCCTCGGAGGTAAAGAGCTCGGAGCCTGTGAGCTTTGTTCATTTGGCCATAATGGAGCCGCTGTAGCGTGGACAGCGTTCGCCGCATCAATATTTGATGGGGTCCTTACCTGTTACACAACCTCAATCCCACCTGCACGCAGCAGGCGGGACGCGCGAGCTCACTGACGCCTTCACATGATGCTCGTGATGCTCGTGATACACGAGGAGAGAGAATATAATGAGACAAGTTAAATTCTGGTTCATTAAAGTGTTTCCTGTGTGTGTGTGTGTGTGTGTGTGTGTGTGTGTGTCTGTCTGTGTGTGTGTGTGTGTGCGCGTGTGCGCGCGCGCAGTGGGTCTGAGCTGTGTGGGGAAGTTTCGTTGCGGCTCATCGTCTAAATGCATCAGCACGTCGGCTCAGTGTGACGGAGAGCTGCACTGTGACAACGGAGAGGACGAGCTGGGCTGTGGTGAGACACACACACACACACACTCTCTCTCTCTGGCAGCACAGTGTATCAGCCTGACGTGCAGCGTGTGAACGTGGTCCTCCACCACTTCCTGTTTGGCTCACATTAATGTCTGTCTGCCTTTCTTTTTGTCTGTCTCTCCATCACTCTGTGTCCCTCTGTGTCTCTGCATCTGTCTGTCTGTCTGTCTGTCTCCCCATCTGTCTCTCTGTCTGTGTGCCAGTGCGTCTCAGTGGGAGGAGTTCTGTCCTGCAGGTCCAGAGAGGGGGGGTCTGGAGGACAGTCTGTTCAGAGGGCTGGAACAACTGGTTGGGGGTGTCTGCCTGCAGACAGCTGGGATACTCCAGGTTGGTCCTCAGGTGTCTCTGCTCTGTCTGCACGTCACAGTCTGTCTGACGGGGGATCCATGTCCACGTCCCCCTTTTCACTCAGACTGTCTGGACCTGGATCGTCCCGTCCGTTCAGACGTTCATGGAGCACAAAGTGCAACTCTGTCAGGAGGCTGTTGTGTCCGTCTGTGTGGACCAGCTCGTCCCCTGGTTAAAATGACCTCATGGTACATTCTGTCTGTCCCTCTCTCTGTCTGTCCCTCTGTCTGTTTGTCAGGTACGTGGAGTCGTTCTTTGTCTCTCTGGCCTCCATTGAGCAGGACCTTCAGTACAACCTGGTGTCCATCAACCTGAGCCAATCAGAGGTCATCAAGCTCCAGAACGCCACGACCTTCAGGTAGGAAGCACGTCCACACTGTCCTTGATCTTCACCTTCACCTTCATCTGCAGACAGAGCAGCTGTTTATCCATTTAGTCTGAAAGGGAAACGCTGTCTGGACATACAAGTTTTTAATGTGCCAGCAGTGATATGAGGGGCTGAAAGCTGCTGACTCACTGACAGATTTTCATATTTAATGTTCGTGTCAGATTTAAGACAGTACTGGAAAGTAACTAAATACTTTCACTCATTTGAGTATTTTCATTCTCTGCTGCTTTAATTAATTAATTAAAATAACATGACAGTTCAGAGGCAAATATTTGCTTTTTATTTCACCACATTAATCAATAACATGAAGATTCAGATTAATAAATAAAATATAATCAAACATATATTTTCTGTAAACCTGCAGAACTTGTACTTGTAGTATCTGTACACAGTGTGGTAGTACTGCTTTTACTTAATACTTCCATCACTGCTGGATCGCTGCTGGGTCTTCTTGTGGTGCTTCAAACCCTGATGGCCTCTTTACTGCCCCCCCTGAGGCCGGAGGCTGAAAGCACACCCTGCTTCCTGACAGAGGTGGCTGTTCTCCCCTGAGCGGCCACAAGGGGCAACAATGAGCCCAGTACACTGAGAGATTTCTGCTTTCACACTGTGTTTCTGCTTTGAGAAGAGAAAGACTCAGGATGAGGAGGAGTGGTTGGTTTGGAAAAAGCTCGTCTGGTTACTCATAAAACACCAGAAGAAGAAGCTTCCAGCACCTTTCTCTCATTTCCACCTGCTGTCAGGTGTCTTCACTGACGTTGATGAGTCACTGATCCTCAGTGACCGTTCTGATCTGACCTCCACCTCCTCCGCCTGTGTTTGTGATCTGACCTCCATTTCCTGTGTGTGTGTGTGTGTGTGTGTGTGTGTGTGTGTGTGTGACCTGACCTCCACCCCCTCCGTTGTGTCGCCACAGTAAGCCTCAGTGCAGCTCAGGGAAGGTGGCCACTCTGAAGTGTCTGGGTGAGCGAACGTCCTGCTGAGTGACGCAGTCTTTGTTCTGAGGATGCATTCAAAGGAACACGTGTGTTTCCTGCATGTTCATACATGACTGCGTGGCACACCAGTGTGTGCGTGTCCCCTGCGTGTGTGTTTGCTATTTTTGCCTGCTAAGATGATTCATGATGTTCATATGAAACACGTTTTAACAGCGAGGGTTTGATGACATCACTGATGTGGAACCTGTGTGTGTGTGTGTGTGTGTGTGTGTTTGTGCATGTGTGTCTGCATGTTTTATGTTTAGTTTGAGTTCATGAAGGTTGACACTGATATTCTTGCTCCTCGTCGATCATGTTGGTCAATATTTCAATGTCTCAGTTCATTTCTCTGAGGATAGACAGAAGTAATGAGCAGTGAGAACAATCATGACATCAGTGTTTCATTTTATTTCAACATGTTCATCTTCACAAATACTGAAGAGGCGTTTTGCAGGATGTTAAAGATACTTAATTAAGGCCAGTTTCAGCCCACCGGTGTGTGGCGTTAATCCAGCCTGTGTGAGTCAGCTTTGTGTTCGAGCTGACCTTTGACCCCCACACGTCCGTCCTCAGAGTGCGGCTCCAGGCCTCAGTACAGCACTCGAATCGTCGGGGGGAACGTCTCGAGGCCGGGGCAGTTCCCCTGGCAGGTGAGCCTCCACTTCAACAGCGAACACCTGTGTGGAGGCTCCATCGTGACGTCCCGCTGGATCCTGACTGCGGCGCACTGCGTCTATGGGTGAGTCACACCTGAAGACTTTGACCAATGGTACGGTAGCAGCTCTGTGAGCAGGTCTGAACGGTCTGAAAGCTGCAGAGTGGAAGTTGTAGCTGGACTCAGATCTCTCAGCAGGGTGACGGACTTCCTGTCAACGAGCATGTGACTTGTGATTGGCTTCTTTTGAGGAGCAGAGTTCCGCAGCTTGTAGGACTTCGTTGTGACATGTCGTCCTCCGCTGTCCGCCGGCAGGTTCGCAGTCCCCTCCATGTGGGCGGTCCACGTGGGGCTGACGGAGCAGCCGGTCCACGGGGCTCAGTCTCTGGCGGTGGAGCAGATCGTATACCACACCCGCTACAGGCCCAAAGGGCTGGACTACGACATCGCCCTGATGAAGCTGGCCACGTCGCTCGTCTTCAATGGTAATGTCCAACATCCTGCTCCGTCCTTCAGCAAACATGACGTCTGCTCCAGGAAGCAGCTCGAGCAAAGAAACTGCCCCTCAGACCACCTGAGGCCTTTGGGGCCCCTGAGGGGCCACTCTGCCTGCACGCTAACCCCCCTATGCTAACGTATGATGTATTTCTAAGCTCAGTGGCTAACGTGTTGAAGCTCTGTCTGTCCTCTCAGTGCAGTGAGGGGGTCTCTGTCCTCCGTCCCTCTCAGGTTTCGTCTCTCTGACAGCTGTCTGTCTCTCTGCCTATCAGCTCTCAGCCTTCAGTCCTCGTCTGTCCTCACTGCAGCTGCTCTCTGAGTGAACGGGTCTGCTGTGTCCTTTCAGTCCTAACTGCACAGGAAGCCACCTGAGGGCAGGATTTAGGTTAATTACACATCAGCTGATTGGTCGATTGATGCTGATGATGCAGGAAACACACAGACAGACAGTTGTGGTCGTTCATGCTCCTCTGCAGGCTTCGTGGAGCCCATCTGTCTGCCCAACCATGGCGAGGACTTCGAGGAGGGCACCATGTGCTGGATCTCTGGATGGGGAGCGACTGAGGACGAAGGTGAGTCCGAGCATGAGCCGCTGTCTCGTCTGTGACGTCCCCCTCACGCCTCAGCCTTCGAGCCTGAAAGGACGTGTTCTTCCAGGAGAAACCAGCGTGGTCCTGCGCTCAGCCATGGTGCCGCTGCTCTCCACCAAGACCTGCAACCAGCCGGAGGTCTACCAGGGCTTCATCTCCTCCTGGATGATCTGTGCAGGATACCTGGAGGGAGGAACCGACTCCTGTCAGGTACAGACGCTGAAGGTTTGATTTCAGAGCAGCTGAGAAAACTCTACCTGTGATCCTTGATTAGTGTCTTATCAGGAACCAAATCACACGTTGCTGGAGGACACTTCCTGTTCTGCGAGGTGTTCATTTGCAGCAAAAAAAAAGTTAAACCATCATTGGTCACGTGAATTTAATGAGAAATCTTCCACATTTGGCACACATGTTCCCGTCCTCACAGGGCGTCAGTCAGATGGCTGCAGTCTCAAACCTCACCAGGAGATGCTGATAAACCCTAACTGAAGTTAAATGTGATCACACACAAAATGTTTTCATCCATCAGTCGACCAATTGAACTCCAATCAGAGACGACAACCTGCCTGACAGGTGGGAAAGCTCTGCGGCGTCTTCAAATATTGAGAAGAAATCTTACTTAAAGCTGCTTTAATGGACATTTTGTATTAAATGTGGACGGTGAGGCTGCAGACAGTGACTTCATGTCGTCTTCCTCATTTCCTCTCCATGAGAGCTGGAACAAAAGAACTAGAACCGTGCTAAAACACTTTAAAGGTCACTAGAAATAAAATGACTCTTCAAAAGTTCGAAGCTCTCAGTGACAGAAAGAGGGAGCGTCTCACCTGTGTGTCCGTCCTCAGGGGGACAGCGGAGGTCCTCTGGCCTGTGAGGACTCGTCGGTGTGGAAGCTGGTTGGAGCGACCAGCTGGGGAATCGGCTGCGCCGTGAGGAACAAGCCGGGCGTTTACACTCGCATCACGCAGTCGCTCAGCTGGATCCGCCAGCAGATGGAGGTCAGTGTCCGACAGTCCGCGTCCTCACAGGGACCACACCCACCAAGGTTTGGCCTTAGGAAGACACAACACTGGACCTCACCTCAGGCGTCACCGTGTGCTCAGCACGTCTCTCACCGCTGAGTTTGGGATGTTAATGAGCAGGAAATCTGTTCAGAGCAGCTCTGATGTAAACCTGACTGCTTCCTGTCACAGCAGGTGTAAATATGAAATTCAGTTTTATTTGTATAGCGCCAAATCACAACAAACGTTGTCTCAGGACTCTTTCCATGTAGCGCTGGTACAGGCCGAGATCTTTTATCTACAGAGACCCAACAATTCCCTCATGAGCGAGCACTTGGTGACAGCGGTGAGGAAAAACTTCCTTTTAACAGGCAGAAACCTCAGACAGAACCAGGATCAGGGTGGACGGACATCTGCCTCCACCGGGCGGGTGAGAGAGAGTGAGACAGACAGACAGACATGCAGTCAGACAGACAGAGAGTGAGAGAGACAGACAGACAGACAGACATGCAGTCAGAGAGAGAGAGAGAGAGAGAGAGAGAGAGAGAGAGAGACATGCAGTCACAGTAACAGTGACAGTGGATGTAATGCAGTAGTGGCAGATGAACGATGGCTGAATTCCATTTAGCTCAGTGTATCACACTGTGTATTTCAGACTGGCCACAGTGACGTTAGCTTGACAAAAAGTCTAAAAAGCTAGCCGCGCTGCCACCAGGCTAACTTTCAATTAAGACTAATAACTTGACTCATGATCAGCGGTTTGTTCAGTGTCTTTAGAAGGACGGTCTGTTTGAAGCGAGGACGTCCTCTGTCCTCATCGCTGAGCCTGTTAGCATTAGCTCTGAATGCTACAGGAAGTAGAACATTTTCTGCTGGATTGAAGGAAGCTGAACTGCACTGATGTGAACTCAGTCAGGAAGTAGAAGAGCTCTGAGCAGAGGGTGAATTCCTGTGTGTGAGTCAGATCTGAGCCGGCTCTGGTCTCTGTGAAGCCGGTCTGGTCTCTGTGAAGCCGGTCTGGCCTCTGTGAAGCCGGTCTGGTCTCTGTGAAGCCGGTCTGGCCTCTGTGAAGCCGGTCTGGCCTCTGTGAAGTCGGTCTGGTCTCTGTGAAGCCGACTCTGGTCTCTGTGAAGCCGGTCTGGCCTCTGTGAAGCCGGCCTGGCGCTCAGCGTGCTGGCTCAGGCTCACTGAGGCTCGCTGCAGTCTGAAGCGGACTCTTTAATGTGGTCATGAGGCTGCTCTGAGTGAATTGTAAGAGGGGTCTGAGGAAAGTTCCAGGCCATGGTTTCTTCAGTTAAGCCCTGACTAATGGAGCACAGCACAGCCCCAGCTGCTGGTGACCTTGCTGTGTGATGTTGGCCGACAGCTGGTTCTCCTCCGTGATGGAATCTGACCACAGCAGCTGGAGGCGTCGTCCCATTGGCCCAGCGTCAGCTGTCTTTATATGGTGAAAGCAGAGCTGTGTGTGTTCTGCAGATCTGAACTCAAGGTTTCACTGTTCATTCAAACGTCTGAGAGGTGTCATTGTAAACTCTGAATAAGAAAAGCTGCAGCTTCAAACGAAGCTCGGCCCTCGAGCTCTGTAGATGGAGCCGCGGGCGGCGGTCTGCCTTTAAACTCTTCTTCTTTGTTCTTTCAGAGAGAAGAGGCTCAAAGTCCTCCAAGTCTGAGCACAGACAACTGAACCTCCTCGTCCCTGCTCACAGGATTCAGTTTGGACGTCCACACATGAACAACATGCACCAACGACTACAGAGACAAACTCCGACACCAGAGAGACCCGAGCCGAGCCGAGCCGAGCCGAGCTGATGGAGCAGAGACAAGAGGCGGAGCACAGCGGAGAGTTAGGCATCGTTTATTCCAAAATAGAAAGCTCTAAGGCAAAACAGACAAGAGAAAAGTGAAGATCGCTTCAGAAAAAGCAAAACAGACGCAAATGAGGAACCGAGAGCTCAGCGAGGGCCCACCCAGAGTCCCTGCACCCCCCGGGCTGCATGAAGTTAACCATTTCAGGTGTGGACTGTACAGGAGGACAGACACCAGAGCACTGAACTACTGACACAGCTGTGGTACAATATTACAGAGATTCAAACAAGAGGCCCCAGCTTGTGCAGTAATATCAACATATTGATAAAGAGATTTCAGATCTTTCACTACGTGTTTGTAGTGGCGGGGGGGCAGCGGGGGCTGTCCCAGTCCCAGTCGTCCCAGTCCTTCAGGCAGGCCACGAACAAGGAGTCCAACTTTCCAACTGCTTTGTTTCCAGCGCAGTCGCATGTACGTGTACATAAATAAAAGCTTCATGCGTGCAAAGAGTCCACTGCTTCTTGTTGATGGAGCTCACGTCTCACGGTGGATGCGGCCCCCCCCCCGGGGGTCCCCGGCTCGGACCCTTGTGATTGTGTGGTTAGCATAGTGTTCTGGATTGTGCATTTCAGAAAGTGACGCCTACGCTACGGCCGTAAAATGATTAAAAGACGTAATGTATGGTATACACAATGAGGGTAGAAACGGAGCACTGCGGTCAGATCTGCGACGCCGCAGCACGAACGGAACGTCACGCAGAACCGCCGGCTCTGCGGGTTAGTGTCTTTTTGACCAATTTCATTCAGGGTCACGCTTTCTTTTTGTG
This sequence comes from Chaetodon trifasciatus, assembly GCA_037975065.1. Classification (NCBI taxonomy): domain Eukaryota; kingdom Metazoa; phylum Chordata; class Actinopteri; order Chaetodontiformes; family Chaetodontidae; genus Chaetodon; species Chaetodon trifasciatus. Next base: position 1,784,946 of record JBBMOE010000055.1, on the reverse strand, counting down.
CTTCTTGGCAAGAATTCTTTAGAAAAGAACAGGTAAGGCCTTGTTAGTATTGTAAGTTTAAAACCAATTTAAATAGCAATTTTCACCAGCTTTCAATTCATTTTTCTGTTTTTTAGAAAACTTCAAAGAACCCTGGAAAACAGGGTCGCTAGCTTTACTTATGAATCTGTACATAAATATTCCTTACAAAACAGGAGAACACAAAAATGAAACAAAAAACACTCATTTCTTATGTTTGTATATAAAAATAAGCATCTCTCCTCTTTTTTTTTTTCGATTCTCTCCACCCGGGCCCCGCTCGGCCTGCAGGGGCCCCTGGGAGCCGGAGTCAGTCGTAAGAGTGCGCACATCTACTCAAACACAAGCATGCAAAAAGTGAAGACAAACCCTTACAGATACAACTCTAAGTGTTGGCATCCAAAATGAGAATTCAGCTGGAGACGGAAAAAAACCCAAAAATCAGTCGACAGTTACTTTAAACAAACTTGCTTCGGGTGTTTTAACACTTCTTTTTTTCTTCCGTTTGTTTGATTTTAATCTTTTTGAGCTTAAATATACAAAAAGTGCACTCGCATACGTCAACTAAATAATTAAAAAAGGGTTTCTGAAATGAAACTCCTGATGTACACACACGCCGTTCAGCAGGGTGGAGGGTTGGAAGAGTGCAGGACGTCCCCGTCACGTCCCGTCCTGTCGCTTTGTGCTCTGTGTAAACCTAACGTGTGTGTGTGTGTGTGTGTGTGTGTGTGTGTGTGTGTGTGTGTAGATCAGAGCGTGAGGGAGTGTGTTCTCTACTGCAACGAGTCGCTGTTGTCCAGGCCCAGCCCGGCCATGTCCGCGTCGTCGTCCTCGTCTCCGCTGTCCCCCGACTCGTCTTCGCTGTGGCCTCCCAGCATCACCTGCTGTACCGCCAGCGTGGCGCCGTCTGACGTCAGGCTCTGCAGACCCTCCACGTTCATGGTCACCATCGTACCTGAGGCACAGACAGTTCATTCGTCTTTCATCAGCGCAGCAGAGCCTCAGCACCAATCAGTCGTCCTAACCTCAAGTAAAAAGCTCTGATTGGTTGAGACAAAGCAAACAGACTCACGCTGCGGACTGCGTGTCGCTGAAGCTCGTCCTCCATTAAACTAAGAGATGGAAACTAGAAATTTGTCCTTTTCTGGTGTTTTTCAGTGTAACTGACTTTTGAAGCTCTGAGGCCTCCATCAGGCGCTGCTGCATGCCGTGACAGACGGGATCAATGATCAATAATGAGCCGATCAGACCTGCTACCCTGCAGGACACGTCGGCCCTCTGGCTGCGTTTTCAACGTTCAGCCATTTAAACGTGTTTTAACACGGATGTGCAGATGATGAACGCTGACCGTGAGGACGAGCGCGGCGCCCGCTCACGACGCCTGAGGTGATGGACTGCGTGCAGCATCTACACACAAACCAGCTGGGACCGAATGTGAAGGTTACATTTTGAGCTGGTGATGGAAAGGTGTTTGTTACTGGTTTCACTGGGACAGCTGTCGGCAGCTCCAGCTCGTTCTGGTTCACAGCAGTTTAAGTGTTCTACATCAGTTTTCTGAAAGCTTTAAATGAAGTTTCAGCTGCACTAGTTTAACATGCACGATCCACTGAAAGACTGTTTGACTTTAAATCTAACTGCGTACCGTCTGGCATGGTGACCTGCTGGTGGGTGCCTCCCGCGGAGGCGATGGAGTCGGGCCAGAAGCGCTGCAGTGGCCGGTTCTGAGGCGTCTTCTTCTTGGCTTTGGGTGTCTCGGAGGAGCTGGCGTCCAACATGGGCTGCAGGATCCGCCTCCGTGCGTTTATAAACCTGGAGACACAAGACGACGCAGGTCGGTTTGGTACCGGCTGAACGGAGCTTTCTTTCAGGTGTGACACACCTTCAGACCTTCAGTCCTCACAAGAAAACTCACCAGTTGTTGACCTGCAGAAGCGTCAGGTTTGTCTGACCGGCGATCTGTTTCTTCTCGTCCTCCGTTGGATACGGATGCTGCAGCAGAGAGCAGAGGAGAATTCCTCAGGGTTTCTTTAAGGGTTCAGGTGTTGAACAAGTAACGAGGGGATGCACACACTCACCCCGATGTGCTGGAAGAGCCACGAGCGCATGACATTGGTGGCGTGTTTGGGTAGGACGCCACGTTTGTTCTTGGTGGAGTTTTCGTCGTGGTTGAAGAGGTTCAGGTCCTGGTGAAACTGCAGCTGGAGCTGAGCAGACACGTTCGTTCAGACACCTTTCTGTCCGTTCACGCCACCAACAACACACTTTGCAACACAAGAGGAATTTCCTCTGAAGCCAAAAGTAAACCTCACAGTCTGAACTGGGAACATACCGGACCAGCTTCAGAGCACAGCAGGTCAAAGGTCACAGCACACTCTGCTGCTCTGCCGCAGCCTTTATGAGCTTTGGCTGCTTCGCGTCTGTTTTGAATCACGGCGCAGGTCTAACGATCGCCTCGGGACTGAACCGTTTCTCACACCAATAATTAAGTCATTTTGCTCCCAAACAACATTTGAAATCCTGAAACGCATTTTCCAATCAGGTTTTATGCACCGTGCCGTCCTAAAACAGGAACGCTGGCTTCGCTGCTGCAGGTGAACACCTCAAGTTTGAGTTCACCGAGAAAACGAATGAAAGCTCAGAGAAGTGTTAGAGCCGGTCTGTGCCATGATTCAGATCTACCTCATCGTTACCAGGCCCCCCCCTGCTCTGCCCATACACCCCCCCCTTTAGGAACCTCTGATTCAGACCTCACAGCAGCCTCACAGTCAGAGAGAGATGTACTACCTGATTGTTTTGGACGCGTATTGTCCCGGGAGACAGAGCCTGTGTTACCACCTGGCCCTGAGGAGTGACGACTGTAACAGGCTGATACACTGTGCCACCTGGAATGAACACACACACACACACACACACACACACACACACACACACACACACACACACACACACACACACACACACACACACACACACACACACACACACACACACAGAGCTTAATATAATCTGCTGAGCTGACGAGTGCAGGCTGCGCAGACAGCTCTGATCAACGTGTCCCGCTGGTACATGACAATGTCTCAGCTGCAGTCAACAGTACGGTACCTGAGGGAGGCGTTGTATGCCATGGTGACATACCTGCGACCACCTGGGTGGGGTTGACGGCTGTCACGGTAACATTCCCCTGCTGCAGGGCTGACGCAGGCACCACGATCTGGCCCTGGGGACTGATGGTCCCAGACATAGAACTGGGGGTCTACGTAACACAGAGCGGGCTTTGGTCACATTAAGTGTGTTTTCATGCTAAAGCTAACATTGTGCAGCAGTGACATGCGCTGATATTCATGAAAGGCAAAGAATCTGATTCAAAAGAAAGACACCAACGATCCCTAGTCTCACTTCAAAGCACCAACAGATCAACCAGCTGACGCCCAGTGGAGGCGGTGCTGCGTGCAGCACACTGTCAGGTCATACCTGAGTCTTGGTGGGGGAGAAGCCCTGGACCTGGCCTTGGACGGGGGAGTACGGGCTTCCCGGGTCCCCGCTCAGCAGAGTCTCGCTGTTCATCTTCGTCTTGAGGCAGGCGATGTAGCGGCTGCAGAAGTCCTTGCACAGGTCACTCACCTTCTCCAGCTCCAGCAGGTGGATCCGCAGCACCTGGATGGCTTTCACCATCTACAGGTGAGACGCATGGAAAACACAAACCGCAGTCTGAATAATTCTTGTTAACTGATTCTTCTGGACGCTGACGTGCCAGCTGTGACATACAGGCTGCAGCAGACTGAGCACAGAACATACAGGTGTATTCCACAGGTTAAAACCCATCTACAGCACATTCTTTCAGTATGTCTGTCACTGAGAGGACACTAAGGTTCACCTTGACCCATCAGGAGGTCAGAGGTCAGAGGTCAGAGGTCAGGCTCAGCTACAGTGTCCGAGTTCAAACTCTAAGTCAGATGCACTGATTGTGAGCTTCTGAGACGGTCCTGTGCTCTCATTAATAGCTGGACAGGACTGCATGTCACCGTGCTGCAGAGGTTAAAGGTCACCGAGCAGGGTGTGTGTGTGTGTGTGTGTGTGTGTGTGTGTGTGTGTGTGTGTGTGTGTGTGTGTGTTTGAGTGAGTCAGGGGTTTCATTTTGTATTTCTTTGTGAAATGCCTCTCTGGCCTGTTTTGGTGTCGTCAGCGACGTCAGAGCTAAAAAGGGCTTTTCAATCTTCTGTCAGTGTTGTTAGGCCACAAAATAAACCTGCAGCACATATGAGAGAGAGCTGAGGGTCCGACAGGTACCAACCAGGTGACCACCACTCAAATCCACCTGTTTAAACATCTCTTCTTCTACTTTATGATACTGTCACTTCCTGTTCTATTCCCTTTGAAAGAGTCTGTTTATGCTGCCAACTGCATCCAAAAGCTCTCTGAGTGTGAAGATTATGTCCAGAGTATCAACAGAGGGCCGGAGCAGCAGGTAACAGAGAGATAAACATGGAAGAAGAAACAAGCAGAAACGTGAGGGTCTCTGCGTCTGAGGCGTCTCACCAGGTTGTCGAGTTCAGGGTCCTCGCTGAAGAAGGGTTTGCCCTCCTTCTCCTGATTGCGAACAAAGTTCTCGATGTCCACATCGAAGCTGGCCGAGGTGATGCAGTCGGAGCTCAGCGTGGACTGCTCACACTTCTCAAACAGCAGGGCCAAGAGAGGGAACAGGGGATGCCTGTGAAAGGTGCGCCCACACACAGAACACAAGCTGCTGAGTTTCACTCATCAACAGGACACGTTACGCTCACACAGCGACACAAAACGCTTCCAACGAGCAAAAACTGCTCCCAGTTTTCCTCATCCGCTGCATTTACATCATGAACACAAGACCGCAGCGAGACGAGTCTACAGTTAACCCCGCGCACGGCAGGCTCTGTCCAATCACTGAGCTTTCTGTGTGACCATGTGACTTGTTTGTCGGCCGTGACAAACTGTAAGTGGGCAGTGTGAACACAACACAACTGCAACACACATTTCCATTTCCAGACAACACACACAAAACGGGGACATTTCAAAGGCCAGAGCGAAATATCAAAGTCACATGAGCAAAGGGGAGGGGTCACAGGTTTCATTACATCTTCATGCTTTAGTTTCTGGCCAATCTGAAAGGAATTAAGTCAAGATGGGAAAGAGAAGAACGCAGCTTCAAGGACAGATGGATGCTGTTGTGGCTCTCTCACAAACACACAAGCAGAATCAGTCTACCGATATATGGAGGCTTTGTCTGCGTCCATGGGTGTCTGCGGCTCTGTGGGCGCCGGGCTGGGCGCCTCTGCCAACGTCCCCTCAATGAACTTCTGCTCTGAATCGCTGTCTACCGCCGCCACACCTTGCATCTGCAGGAAAAGAGAAAACAGATAAGTGAGAAAAAGAAATCAGCAGAGTGACAGAGACAGAAACTGACAGAAGAGGTGAAGAGAAAGGCGGAGAATGAGAGACATTAAGACATCACGTGAAGACCAAGAGGAGCTGGAGGGCAAGGCTTCACACAGAGGCTCGCTTCAGTATGGACCCTCTGCAAAGTCACGGTCTGAACACCACCATCAAAAACTCCACATTACTCAGACAACACTGAGTTTAATTGTATTTGAAAGGCGTACAAAGACTTTTCCTGTGATCAAAAACAGATATTTATAGTGTCATGAGCCGTCAGCCACTGCAAACCTCCGCAGGTTCAACATCTCTTCACAGTTTATTCCTGTTAATGAATTTCCAGTGGGCTCGTGGGATGCACTTAAATGCGTGTCTGCATTTTTTCTTGCCTTCCAGTCTCTTGCTATCACTTTGTGAGCCCATTATGGTCAGCCTGCATCCAGACAGCGCTGTGTTACGACCACACTGCAGACCTAAACACTGACATGCTGCTGTTACTGCAGCTGAGAGTATAATCCAGACCCTGTGTGCACACCTGTCACTGGATGCACACAGGACACGTTAAAATGAGGCTCAGCAGCGCTTCACTTGAGGCACATTCATACACAAGGAGCCAAGTTTCTCCTCCTTTTCTTTCACATTTTCACACCGTGCCGGCCTACCAGCAGGCCAGGATCCCTTCCAGAGCATAAATCCCATCCCCGACCATGTGACTGAGACCAACAATGACTTAGATTGAGCGCAAACAAGCTAAAAATAATCACTTGCTTGGGGTGGAAAATTTCTCATTAGTCATAGATCCTCCTCAGCTCTCGACACCCCCTAATTTGGCACTTGAATAAAGATGTTTTGTAAGCAATTTACATAAGCACAGACAGACGCAAACACTTGGCAGAAAAGGGGATTTATACTGCATCAGTGTCTCTCCTACAGTGATGTATTTGTGGCGGCTCGCCTCAGACAGACGCGCATGCCGCCGACAGATTACCAAAACTGATGTAATAGCATTAACGTTGCCTGTGTTCTGGTATTACAAGCATAAAGTGCTTCCCTTTGTTTGGCTATCCAGGCTGACTTGTCACCACTAAAAATAACTGGGGGATCCACGGCCAAACAATGCAGAATACTCAAAGGTGTAGCTTGATCCATTTAGGGGTCCTTATTGTGCACAAGCTCCATCAAATGCGGCCAATCGGAGCCGGCTATGCAGGTCTCGGGGTCCCGAACCAAACGTCCCCTCTCACCCACCTGATGCTCTCCCTTTGGGTACTTGTCTATGGACACCGACTGGGCTGCCATCACGTTCACTGCAGATGCTGCAAACACTGGGGCATTATAGAGAGCAGGGACAGGTGGCCAACCTACACAATACACACAGTACAGTTAGACTAGCTTTTAATGGTGTCATGGATGTCAGAATGGAAGATTATTATTGTAAACTGGGATGATGGGATTAAGGGAGGATGAACAAGCTTATTTTCATACTACAAAGAACTGCAACTTGACGTTAAGTGAGCAATAAAAGCGATTCTTATGGTCAAAAATGAGCGTGTGGCGTTTAATGACCATGAAGTGAAGTAACGGCAAAAATATAAAAACTCAACTTTTAACTGCTCTGTGGAGGCATGTGAACATTCAGCTGGGCAAAACAGAAAAAAGTACAACCTTACATGAACTGCGTTTACGTATTTCTCATTTCTAATCAATATTCATGTCTGTTAAGAGCAATCCTAGAAACAAAAAGAGGCTGATTTACAGACCCTGAAGTGTGCTGTTGTGATAATAATAGTGAGCTTTGTGTTAACGTTACTTTGCTGCTGCTGCTTTTCACACACCCACCACGATGAACTTAGCCTTTAGCCCCCGTTTTAGCTGCTCACGCCATTTGTGGCGGCAAGGGGGCATAAAAGTTTAAAAAAGCCTCTGGGCTAACATTAGCTAACTGCCCTCTGACTGGGGTAACGTTAGTGTTATTTGTAGACAAAGAAGCTCGGCTGGAGTTAGCCATATTTCACAATGTTTAGCTAACGTTAGCATGTAGCGTTCACGCTACATTGGCGCTAGCCGATCTGAGGTGAACTCAAAAGAGCAACCGTCTAGCCGACAGCTAGCGTTAGCAAGGTGGCTAACTGTTAACTTAAAAGTGTTTCTCGTGCTGGTACGGTGCAGCCAAAATGCAAAGCGCCATATTTAGCAACGGAATCAGTGCCAAAAAAACAAGCTAACCCAGCTAGCTAGCCAGGTACAAAAAAAAGACCCCGCTGCGGATTGATACGACGCGAGCCGTTTGCCCAAATAACAAGACAGCTTCGGTCGCTTTAGCGTTTTTCAATTTCCATTTTAAATGAATATGCATCTCTTGTAAGCCGCGTACAGTAATTCGACTGCTATTAAATTAAGAAGCATTGGCTGCACACCAGGCTAGCCCGGTTGATCCTCAAATCCTTCCCACATTAGTCAATCAATCAAGCAGGGACAGCTGCCCTCTCCTTCCCCTCCCCTCCGCGCTAACATTGCAACTGTCGGGCCTCGTTTCTAGCTCTCGCCCTTTGCTTTTCCACAATCCTCCTCTGCCCCCAAAACGCCGACATATTTTTTACCCCCCCTCCCCTGTATACAGATTTTTTTTAATTCTTCCCGGAGCTCTGCCGCCTCTGCTTCCCTTCCAAAAACATCCTCCACTGCCCTGACTCGGTCCGCGCTCCTCGCCCCGGGGCATTTTTGCGTGCGGCCCAGATTGTTTGATTGATAGGGAACGGAAAAAGAGGGATTTTGAGTGACAGCTTACCTGAGTGCCAATCTTCGTCACACTGACAAGCGGCTGCAGCAATCGGGACCCGCAGTTGTCGCGTTGCGTCATCGCGTAAGGGCACGCAGGGGCTCTCGGCTCATGAATATTTATGTAGTGGGCGGAGACATGACGTCCTGCTCCCTCTGCACCCCGCTGGGGTTTTTTGGTTGGCAAACGTTATTCACTGCCCTCATTTTCACATTTTCTATGTATATCTCCAGCTATCCACTCCTTTATGCATATCCTCTAATCATATACACACACTGATGCACAAACATAACAACAGATGCAGATTGTTGTCTCCTAAAAGAATGCATATAGCTACAATAATTAGGGCATTATGTGCAAGCAGGCAGGCTAAGGGAGGGGAAATTGCAATCATTAAAATAGAAACACAGATAAACCACTTGCACACTCAGCTCTATTTAAATGACCCCCCAAGGCAGAAAAGCAGCAAAAAAGAAGCGTTTGATCTTTGCCTATCCCTTTATATGCATATTCCCTTTCATAAGACAAGAGAGAATCACAAAAGGCAAAAACAGGCTTCGTTTCTCAGTTGTGTACTTTAATAATATAACATTTTAACAGCAGAATTTCATGCAGATCTGACAGGTGGGGGCATGATCACATGTAAAGGGGAACAACACACAACACAATAAACAGCCAGGCTGCATCCTCTCAGTGTTTGAGTGAAGAGGGCTGAGGGAGACGAAACTTGGCCATCTCGACATCCAGGTCTGCAAAAGTGTAGGGGTTGTAGCCGTGGTGCTGGTAGTTTTTATAAGTGCTGTTGTCAAACGGCTCCTCTGGCTCTGGAGGTGCCGCTGCTGCAGCCTCTGCAGAAGGAAGGGAAGAAACAAAAGGCCGTTTAAGAAAGCTGAGTGTGGCACAAAGGTGAGCACACAAACCTTCCTGCTGCTCATGCATTCAGACAGAAGCAGCACAAGGTTAGCCAAACGCAGCACTGGCTCAGGGTCCTCGTCTGAATTTAAAGCAGCCAAAACTGGAATTAAGGCTCGATGGAGGCTGACGAGCTACAGACTGAAAACAAAAATGTGGCTTGCTTTGTAAATATTTTAAAGATTTTTGAAGCGACAGCACATTTACATATTCACACATGCTGACAAAGGTGGTTTATGGCGGGGCATTTCCTACGGCGGCAGGCCACATTACCCCCAACAGAGTGTGGAGACACGCCGGTGTGAAAAGCCTCAACGATCATGTTTGTGAGGGGAAACCGTGTGAAGGTAAATGCGCTTGCCGACAGTAAAGGCAGCCCATGCTGGCAGAGGCACGCATGAAATGGATTATTAAAAGGGCAACGAGTCAAAGTGGGAGTGTGATGGAAACTTTGATTTAACGGCGGTGCGTGATGTCCTTTAAACACCAATTTACTTCTACATTTTAACCTGTCTGGAAAACCCCTGATCATGCCGTGACAGCAAGGTCATAAACAATTTGAGACAGAGGAACAAATCTTACACAATCACAGAGAAAAACATCAAAGACACATTTCCAGCTTTCATTAATCGACTCCAAAGGCTTTCAGGTGAAGAGCAGATTTCTAAAGTTAAAAAAAAGGAAAGAAATGAGCAAGTGGTGAAATTAAAGAGCAGGATGAGGAGGGGGGCTGTTCCAGGAAGCAGAGTTACCCAGATGGCCAGAGACGTGTTGAAAGGGCTGCAGTTACGGAGCGTTAAGGATCAGAATCTGTGAGATCCACTGATCTGACGATTAAAGAAACATCTCTGTAACTGTGTGATTCTGCTTCCTGAATCCTTCCACTGACTCCAACCACTCCCAGCGTCTGCTCGTCCAGCTGCTGTCAGGACAGGAGGCCTTTACGCACGTCTTCAGTTGAACCACAGTACGACCATGTGCACTCTGACATTACTGTTAGCACTAGCATTACCTGGCACAATGGAACCAGACAACTGCATTATTACCTGTAACCTTAACATCATCACACAAACCTGTCACCCATATTTCACCCAAACAGACGTTAGAAATGAGCCAGTCAGCAATTTATCAAAGCGTAAAATCTGAGAGAAATCTTCTGGGAGTGAAGATGGATTTGGCAACAGTGAGGAAGATGAGTGAGAGGAAGAGGAAAAAAAGACAGGAGCAGGGTTACCGTCACAGTACGCAACAAGCAACATCACCTCGATCGTGCATCGACTGCAGCGCCACAGACGTGTGGGCGGGTCAAAGAAGTCTAAACTTCAATTTGCAGGATGCAAGCAAAGGCAACGTTCACGAGGCAGAAAAACGTGTGTGAGGAAAAGAATGAACCACAGAGGCCTGCAAGCATGTTAACTGCATGGACACTACACCCACCTCATGCACATCAACCACACTAACCAAACCAAGGAGTGAGGCTTCATCACAGCGGCCAGTGAGGGCACAGCGATGCAGCAAACGTTAAAACAGTCTATTCAAAAGAATCCAGGGGTGATATTTAAGAACAGCAGCTACTGTGAGTGACACCTGGTTAACACCTGAACAGTACACAGGATGTGTTATAAAGGATAGACAGAAAACGGTCATCTGTGGGGGCTCAGAGGTCCACAAAAAAGAAAGGGAGAGGTAAAGGTTTGGGGGATAGGGTGGTGTAGTGTGTACCCTCAGATGGTTCAACTGGGGCCTCCGCCTGCAGCTCCTCTCCTGCAGCTTCAGCTATGACTGGAGCGGGGTCCACCAGCTCCTCGGCGCTCTCCACAGGGGCAGAAACTTCAGCTGCAGCCTCAGCAGCCACTTCGGCCTCCACGGGCTCAGCAGCGTCCACAGGCTCTGCAGCATCCACAGGCTCTGCAGCTTCTACAGGGACAGCTGGAGCAGCTTCTACAGGGACAGCTGGAGCAGCTTCCTCAGGCTCGGCTGCTGCGGGGGCTTCAGCAGAGGCAGCCTCAGCGGTTTCTACAGGAGCGTCAGTCTGGGCTTCTTCTGGAGCTGCAGCTTTGGTAACAGCTTCAGCTGGACTTTCTACTTGGGCATCAGGGACAGCAGGAGCAGGAGCCTCTTCTATTACTGCTGAGGTTGGTTCCACTGCGTCAGCTGAAACGTCCGGGCTGCTCACAGTGCCCTCTGGAGCGTCTTCGGTGACAGTGCAGATCTCAGGAGCAGAGTCCACTAACTCCTCAGAGCCAACGCTGGGTGCCTCCTCAGGAGCTTCTGCTGCTGTAGCTTCAGGTTCTGGTGGAACTTCCCTCTGAGCTTCATCAGTGTCTTCCTTCACCTCAGCTGCAGCCTCCGCAGCCACCTCAGCTTCTAAAGGCTCTGATGTGACCTCCTGGACTTCTGCTTCCTCTTTCATGGTGGGTTCTGGCACCTCTAGTGGTGAGCTCCTGGTTTCAGCCTTCAACTCTGACTTCTCATCCTCAGAGTCAGAGTCAGAGTCTGAGTCAGAATCCGAGTCACTGGATGAGGAGGAGGAGGATCCGTCAGCCACTGGATCACCAGACTCAGAGGAGGCTGCGGAGGCTGGGACTGCATCATCTGCACTGGAGGCAACAGCTGGAGCGTCGTCTGGTGTCGAGGTCTTCCTGCTTGCATCGATCAGGGGCTCAGCAGCTGTGGGAGCTGCGTCAGCTACAGGTGGAGCTGTGTCAACGATAACCTGAGCAGCGTCAGGAGCTGGAGCCTCTGTGGCCTCTGGCTCAGCTGCAGCTGGTGCTGCAGCGGGGCTGGCCACTGGTTCAGCTACACCTAGAGACTGTGATGGGAAAACTCCAGGCTGTGAAAGTCTAACTGGGAAGGCAACAGCGGTCCTGTAGGCTAACAAGGCTGCTCTCTCATCTGGAGCCTCTGCTGCTGAGGAGAATGGCAAATGGGACAAGAGCAGTTAAATAACACCAAACGTTGAGAGAGAAGAGGTTTGTCTTCCACACGGGATCAAAGTTCCCTAAAACTTTATCTTGCTTTCCTGGAATTTTCAAGGCTTTACTTCAAAAACTTCAAAAACAAAGTTATCAACACAACACTGATTCATCAAAAACCACAAACGTACTGTTAACCTTTACACTGTATTCATACTCACAATCAGCAACACCTTTTAAACTTAACTTTAACAGTGAATGATTCTTGAGGGAATGAAGAGAAAGGAAGAGAAGACAGATTTGAAACCTTTTGGCACTGCAGAAGAGTCACATGTTAAGCTTTGACATCAGTTTGACTTCAGATCAGAAACAGAAATACAAATACAGAGAGCAAGATTATGGACAACAAGAAAAGAATGGGTCACACATCATCAATAAACAGTTATCAAAACTCTAAACCAGGGTGGGGAACACCGGTTTGATCCGGTCTGTGAGCTGATTCATAAATAAAAAAATATTCCCAGCAGTTATTTTTTTCAGCTAGAAAAGAAAATAAGCAAGAAGAGTAGAATAACACGTCTGTCCCTGAAGGCAACACGCACATCGCGGTTGATATCACGTCAATGCATCATGACGACTGTCAGGAAAAGGTGCAGTGCATGCAGAGTATCGTGTTTTTTAAGAGAAATGGACAAATGACATTTTCTGTTGAAGTAAAAGAAAAGCCGGCGTGTCTCAGTTAGTTTGTGAGGACGAGCTCACAGCGATGAAGAAGGTCACAGGAGTCATCACAGCTGCAACATGCTGGACTGGACGAGCTGCAGGACAGACGCTCCTGTGCAGCGTTCACAGACGCACTCTGACAGACAGAGTTCTGCAGGCAGGTTTGTGCTAAGCTAACGGCTAAGAAGCTGAAACCTCCTCCAGAAGCAGAATCTGTGAGGGAGAGCCGCGGAGCTGCTAGCACCAGACAAAACAACTGTTCCAGAGTCAGTTTGTCTGGAATCATTCAGAGAGATGAAGGAAAACCTGACGTGGAAACTGATAAAAACTGAAAGTCTTTGACAGGAAACAGGTTCCCCACACCTGAACACTAAAACATCAACCTTTAGACAGCCAACAGGTCGAATGGCCTTACTCTTACTCGCAGCCTTCGTCTTTTTCGCCGGCTTTGGCGGCTCTTCGGCCTGAGTGCAGAACGAAGCAGCTGGTCGACTCCTCAGGACGCCCCAGCTCTCCAACCGGAGACACTGCACGAGAGCACAGAGACACGCTGGTATGAGCATCAAACACACAACGACAAGCAGCCTTCAACATGGACACTGCAGCAGAAAGACGGAACAGAGAGACGTCTGTCTGCACACAGACCACAGAAGAGCTGTTTGGGCTGAAGCAGAGGCCATGTGTTGGTGTCAGGAAAGTCTATCAGCCACCTCTTCATGTAAACTGGGATAAGAGTCAGCTGCTCAGAGTACAGAGCAGATATATCAGCAAGAAACTGTTCATTCAGTCAAACCACAAACATCAACAATAATCAGACACAATTATGCATTTCATTTCTGTTTGTGTCCTTCCAGAGGTCTTCACATACAGAGGAGTCACCAAACTTCTCATTCAACTTAGTTAACTTTGGAAACAGATTCAGCTTTTATTGTGAGATTGATTTCAGCCTGACGGAGATGAATCTTCAGCGTAGATACGAGCAGACGGCTGGAGTTTGTCCCCGTCACTTCAGGGAAAAGACGTCCTCAGGTCCAGCATGGACGCACAGACACATGTGAGTACTGTCAGTCAAACAGGTCATGTTGTCCTGAGGTCCACCTCCATTATCACACAGGTGATCCGTCAGCGGGCGCAGGAGTCATGTGACCTGCTGGATCCAGGTGTTACCTGCAGCTTGTTTGCTGTCACTTCCTGGAGCTCTTCCTCAGACGCTGCTGTCGTCGTCATACCTGAAACGTTACACAGCTGCTCCGGCTGTGTTTGCTTTGGGTGGAGGCTGAGGCTGGATGATGGTGAGCGGCACCGAGCGTCGGGTGGTGTGATGATTCACACTGTGGAAATATTCAACTGACTTTCCCCTCATTGTTTCCACAGAGGATCCTTTAACAGCTCGTCCTTTCACATATTTCTTGACATCTAACTGGCTGCAAAAGGATGATAAATAAACTGATTCGAGGTCAGCTTTTAGTGGAAGCTCCTGCTGTGTGAATAAGATAAGGTATAACTTTATCAACCCCACCTGGGGAAATTAAGGAATGCAATGTTTGAGTGTCAAAGAAATCAATGAGCTGTTTAATGAAGATTCCTGAATAAGTGTAAAACGTCGTCACTTATTTAATTTACAACATCAGCGACAAACACACATTTGTGCCTGTTATTAAATCACATGTGGAGAACACAGTCTGACAGAAAGTCTTAGTTTGGACTGCGGCGTCTCCTCCGGGACGATGTGTCCATCAGGACAGGTCTGAGTGGGACACGAACGGAGCATCAGAGCAGCGATGCTCAGCAGACTGTAGGTCAGCTGGACTCTGCCTGTTCTTCATATTTACATCAACCGCCTGAACTCTAATCACCGTCTGAGGCCATGACTGAACGTGATGGAGCTGAAAGATGTGCGAAGATTTCCCAAGATGCCTGTGCGAAGATTTCCCATGATGCCTGAGCTCCTCTCTCCTCCTCTCCCTCTGTGCACATTCTTCTCCCATTGATGCGTGTTATGAGCTCCTCTCTGGCCTGTAGTTTCCTGTAGTTTTGTTTGTTTTATCTTCTCTCTGTGAAACCTTCAGGTTCATCAGCACACATAAAACACAACCTTCTCTCATCTGTTTAGTGTGACAGAATCTTAAAATCTACACTTTTTTTTGTAAAATGATGACTTTCTTCTCAATGAATTACGACTATACTCTTATAATAGTACCACTTTTTTTCTCAAAACATGACGGTAAAACTTCAGGCCTCGGTGTGGCCCTGACGCTCAGTGGTAAATATGAATTTAAACTAACATACAAAGACTAAGTGAAATAACTAGAAAACACATAAAGGCTCGCTGGATCGTTAACGCAGCTCGCTCGTGGTCGTGTTTCGGAGCTGTGATTGGCCTCTTTAAACCGGAAGCTTTCAGCGTTGAAGTGTTGAAATGGTTGAAAGAGTTATGCTTATAGTTATGATTAGGTGTACCAGCTCAGAGGAACGTCAGGTGCGGTAAAAGTCAGAGAACTAGTGTCTGTGCCCTTTGCACCAGCGGGGCATCACACGGACGCGTCCCGGGTCAGTGCGAACAGAAGCCCGCCTTTTGTCCACTATGGCGCCGGCTGCCGAAAACAAACTCTGCGCTGATCTCTATTATTCATTTATCATCAAAACACAACACATGGAAAACGGCTGGGAGGCAACTCTGTTGACATTACCTTGAGGGAACCCAGTCGCCCTAGCCGTAGCAGGGAGGTCGCCATTTTGCGTTCCCAGTGTTATGCTCCGGGCGGAAACTGTGAGGTGAACGCAAAGGTTCCACAGCGAGGCTGCGCGAAGAAAACCAAACGGTTTCTATCCCAGTCCGCAGAGTCCAAATCAGAACCAGAATCAGCTCTATTGACTCATAAAGGAAAGAATTTGACTTCAGTTTCACATTTCTCTGTTACACACATAACAGTTTCAGAACAACAAAGAGACGTGAAAGTAAACACGGAGCCTTTCTGTTCACACACCCACTTTGACCTGCTGATGTGTAAAATACCGACAGGTGACATGTCGATATAAATGTACACAACAACAACAACAACAACAACAACAACAACAACAACAACAACAACAA
>JBBMOE010000055.1:1752809-1769090 GCA_037975065.1 Chaetodon trifasciatus | reverse complement strand
TAACACAGTGATGCTCATCATCATGAGGTTTGTGACTCGATGCTGCAGAAAGACGCGAGCGCACCACAAATATGAACTGGACTTTATTGTTTTTCTCTACATTCAGCTCAGCCATGGGTCCATCTACACACAGTTCATCTCACAGCTCTAAGTTCACTCTGCCAGAAACGAACATCTAAAGCTTCAGCTGACATTCCCACAAAAGATCAAGCTACTGAAACGGACTCTATTCTTATAGAAAACTAGCGGAGAGGGTTTGTTCGGACTTTGACACTCGGCAGACTGTTAACACTACGGAGCACAGACGAACAGGAGAAGGCGACGGTAGAAAAGTTCAGCTGTAAAGTTCACGTTCACTTCTGGGAGACTTCGTCCAACGAGGGCTCTGACAGACACAAAGCACAGTTATTAACTCAGCAGCAACATTTACATTTCCAGGCAGCGAACGCTACTTTTCTGACCTTACAATGTCACAGAATATTCAGGTTTTACATTTTCTGAAACCTGATCAACAAAGCATCCAGATAAGCAGACCTCACACAGTTTACCATCAGTCAAACACCTGAGCTCCACCTCGACTCACCTGTGAATTTGAAGTCTGGGAAAGACGTGAGGTCTCCACCACCATAGAGTCTCTGAAGCTTGGATATCTCCTCAGCCAGGGCCTTTTCATACTCTGAGCCTGCATCGACGAGCCCCCCGGCAGCCCTACGGCGGGAAAAAGGTCCATCAGCAGCAGAGTAACGTTTCATTTCTAATGCATTTCATGGAGGAGACACTCGGCTGTACCATCAGAGCTGATTTATTCAGTAATTTTGATGGAAAAAACAAATTAAATGCAGAATCGTGCTTCATTTATTTTAGTTCAGTCGTTGGAACAATTGTTTCTAAATATCAGATTTTTCCGTCAATCATTTTTCATGTTTTCCAGATTAAAGTTCTGCAGTAAAAGCTGAGCTCTGGAGCTCTGATCTCACTGTAAAGTGCATCACAGCCTGATGGATCCTCCTCTGAGCCACAGAGCTCCATTATAACATCAGTCAGCAGCACTGCTGCTCTGGCTGACATCAACCACCCACACACACCTTCATCTCACACCTTTGCGACTCCTGGATGATCTGACCCTGTTCCAAACCCAGTTAACACTCGACAAACAAACTGGGATGGAACCAGAAGCCGTCTGGTGGAGGCGGTGAGACTTACTGGCTTTTTGTGGAGTATTCACGAATGGAGTCCAAGAAGAGCTTCTGAATCGGGTCCATTTGAGCTGAGAGTCAGAAAAAAACATGAATGAATCTTCACAGAAACATAAACCAGGACCAAGAGTTTGACATCATCTGTCCATGTGTCAGGAACACACGACAATCCGGTCTGAACCAGAACCCTCATGCACACAACAGCACCCGGGAGTGAAGGCAGAGCCGGCTTCAGGGGTCAGACAAGAAAGAGTGCGGACAGGTGAGGTCAGTCGACAGGTTAAAGGGTTGCTGTGATAGGTCATGCTAAGCTACACGTTTACAGGACTGCTGAAAGGTAGAAGCTGTCTAATCGAAGGAAACACTGAACTGACCAAAGAACCGATTTCAAATGTTCAACTTTGACTCCAAACACAGCAACCAGGGTGCAATCTCACCAAGCGCTTCACCAGGAGAGAGGAAGGAAGGTTTCCGTTTACACATTATCCACGAAAAAACCCTCGATCACACACACAGGGATCAATTACTCATTACTCTTAACATGCAAGTCCCCGACAAATGTGAGAAGAGTGAGGGACGAGGGAGGAGAGAAAAAACAAGATGGCAGGTGACGGCCGCAACCTGAACGTTCTCCTTCAGAGGAAACAGCAGCGTTAACATTATCTTTAGTGTTTAACAGTTCCATCAAACCACAACACAACACCAGGAGAGGCAGTGTGGAGGACTATCGATCATGATGGAGCGTCTACGGAAGGACAGGCGGGAATTAAACTGATCTTCAAAAAGAAAGAAAACATCTGAGGTTCTGACTAAAATGAAAAAGCAGGGAGGAACAAAGTTAATGATGCAGGAAGTGGAAAGAGTGAGTGCAGTTAGCAGGCAGACATCAGCATGAAGTGAAAACCTTGTAAGTGCCCAGAAATGAGACATGAAAACTCTTGATGCTGTGCAGTTAAAACATGCATCACAGCTGAAGCAGCACAAACACGTCAGACAATGAGCTGAACTACAGGAGACGAGTGAGCCACGGGGGACGGGGTTTATAAGGCGTGAAGGAGGGGGGAGACTGTTGGAGGGTTATGGGCTAAAATACATCAAGAAACACTAAGAGACTATCAGGAACCAGCTGAGCAAAGCCAGAACAAAACATGTGTTTGTGATGTGGAGTAGCTTTACACTTTATCTTTACACTCATCACAAACGACTACTGTCACTCAGATAGATGGTGAGGAAAACGAGTGCTGGGAGACTGAGGGTCCACAGAGGAAAAGAGAGGGACTGTGGGGGAGGGGGAGGCTGTAGTGTGTACCCTCAGGTGCTTCGACTGGTTCAGCTGGGGCCTGCAGGTCCTCTCCTGCAGCTTCAGCCACGACTGGAGCGGTGTCCACCAGCTCCTCGGCGCTCTCCACGGGGGCAGAAACTTCAGCTGCAGGAGCTTCAGCCTCTGCAGCAGCTTCTACAGGAGCTTCAGCAGCTTCCACAGGGGCTTCAGCAGCTTCTACAGGGGCTTCAGCAGCTTCTACAGGGGCTTCAGCAGCTTCTACAGGGACTTCTGCAGGGGAAGCTTCAGCAGCCACTGGCTCTAGGGCTACTTCAGCTGCTGGTTCTGGGGCCACTTCTACCGGGGTGGCTTCAGCCTCTACAGGCTCTGCAGCAGCTTCTACAGGAGCAGCTTCAGCAGCCACAGGCTCTGGGACTGCTTCAGCTGCAGGTTCTGGGGCTGCTTCTACAGGGGCAGCTTCGATGGGAGGCTCTGCTGGGGCAGCTTCCGGGGCTGGTGCTGCTTCGACAGCGGGGGCTTCAGCTGCAGCTTCTGGGGCTGCAGCAGCTTCAACAGGAGTTTCATCAACTGGGGCTGCAGCTTCAGCAGGAGCTTCAGCTGGTGGAGCAGCGGCGGCAGCTTCAGATATAGTTGCTGCAGCCTCAGCAACAACTTCAACCACTGGTACAGCTTCAGCAACCACTTCAGCGACGGCCTCAACCACTGGTACAGCTTCAGCAACCACTTCAGCAACCGCCTCAACCACTGGTGCAACTTCAGCAACCACTTCAGCGACGGCTTCAACCGCAGGTGCAGCTTCAACCGCAGGTGCTGCTTCAACCCCAGGTGCTGCTTCAACCACAGGTGCAGCTTCAACCGCAGGTGCAGCTTCAGCTGCTGGGGCAGATTCAGAGACTGCTTCGACAGCGGGAGGCTCTTCAACAACGGGAGTGGCTTCAGCTGCTGAAGCAGGTTCGGGGGCAGCTTCAGCAGTGGGAGCGGCTTCAACCACAGGGGCGGCAGCCTCTACGGCAGGGGTGGCTGCCACTGCCTCAGGTGCAGCAGCAGAGGGTGTAGGCTCTGCTGCTGGTTTGGCTGCAGCTTCAGCTGCTGCTACTGCAGCAGACACTGACTTGTGCTGGACAAGTTTCTCTATATCGAAGTACGTTTTAGGCTGGTTTTTGTCTAGGATGAAGGAGGGCAAGCAGACAAGATGCGTTATTTTAAACATGTTTATGGCTGAATGACAAAATGTCCACTATAAACCCACATGAAACAAAACGCCAACATTGTACTGAGAGAATCCAGCGATATCCAGGAAGCTGGGAGCTGCAACACTGACAGGGATTACAGGGAAATACAAAAAGAAATGTAAAAGAGCAAACATTACAAACCTGAGAGTTAGCCCAAAGATACCACACATGTATTCTAGAAAAGCTTCAACCTAACTCCTCAGAGGAGAGAACACCTGAACCTGTGACACCTGACCAGAGCAGCTTTACACAAACAAATGGAACATGTTCATCTCAACAGGACCAAAGCTCAGCTGACGGGCCGTAACCTGTGGAAGGAAAGTCCGCAGTGAATATGATGAACTGTGGTGCAAACGTCACTGAACGATTCGAGGGGATCCAGCTCATAATCAGAGCGTTTATATTTGACATTAATGTTTTTAATGCAAAAAAACATCCAAACAAATCTGCACACGAGCCACAGCCTGGTTCTAGAGCAACAGGTTAAACAGGCTTTTTATTTATACGACTGCTCCCTGAGCCTGCAGCCACGACCACACACCTGCCGCATGCCGTTATGTGTTTTTGACATGACGTGGGGCATGTGGGCTGGAATCTCACCCCTGACCTTTGCTGCACTTCCTGTCAGATTTTCTCCAGCAGGATGCCAAGCTGCACGATGTCACACACAGGAGCTAAACAAAGCTTTACGCTGATCAGTTTATGATCGGCTACATGGTCTCTGCACAACATTCACAGCTGCCTGTTATGTGGTTGATATATTTGGGTCTAACCCTTAAAACTGTTGCGTAATGCAACCAGTCAGACAACAGCAGAAGAAGAAGGTCTCCACCAACGTCAGGATAATACATGTTGGATTTTCAACAAAAATGTTAATTCTGTCTTTTTCCACCAACTTTTGAATCCAGCATCGACCTGAAGGGCTGAAAAATGAAGCCGACGCAGAAAAAACTGCCTCAAGAACGGCTTCTTGAGTCTGGCTCCAAAAGGAGTAAGTGCCCATAGACCCCCACATTAACTTTACAGCAGACATAAACAGCCTGGTGCAAGAAATGGTTTTGCTCTCTGTAGCTAAGTTCCTCATTTATGACGATTGTACAGGTGTGAATTTTTACATAACTCACCTGTTTGAGTCATATTAAGGCTGGAATCGATCAGTAATTGTCGGCACGGCTGCTTTCACTGACAGCTAGCTGCTAAGCTTCAGCACCCAGGCTTCACTCAGCCCTCTCAGCTCCACCTCTTTGCCCATTTTTGGATTAGCTGGGAGTCTGGTGGAGCCAGTCGCTGCCAAGTTGGCACCACTGTCACTGGGCTTCACAATGTCTCTTCAGAGAGCTACGGGTGATGCCGCGGGGACGGCGTCCATGTTTTCTACAGTCTGTGCACAGTGAGTGCACACAATGAAGCATCACGCTGCATTAGCTCTTGTTTGCGCCGTAATCACAGACGTACAAACACTGAAGAAAAATGTCCAAATGTTAGAGCTGTGAGGCACATCTGAAGCTGTATGAAGCGTTTCACTGCAGCTGATTGGTGAGTGTTTGTCCTTCATGGACGCGGCTGCACTGAAAACAGGAAGTCAGACTGATTTGAGCAGTGCGTCCATGACGTGTGTGCTCAGACTGGGCTGGGTGAGCAGATTAGACTTAATAAGGCCAGACAGGTAGACAGAAACATCAGACCTGAGGTAAAACAACAACAACAACAACAACAACAACAACAACAACTGCAGTCCAGTCCAGACCTGGACCTGCTGTCTGTCTCAACACTGTGTCCTTGTTCAGTGAAGTCCTCAAGAGACAAATGGCTGGTTTTCCTGAGTGTCGTCTGTAGACAACACTGTGCCTTTTGTGAGAGCTCAGACACTGAATAAATCTGTCACAAACAAACACAAAGTCATGAAAAACATTCAGTAATGTTGAAAACCAGCAGCGACGTGCAGCTGCTCCGAGTCTGAAAGGTTTTGAAGATTACTGTTGGAGTAAATATTAACTTCAAACTATATTTTAGCCTAAGCTGAAGCCTGACGAGTTCCTTCCTCGACACGTCAGAGACATTTGTACCACAGTTCCAGCAGCACGAGCTTCACTGACGGGCTGAGAAGGCCTCAGCGGCGGCGGCGGCGGCGGCGCTTTGAAACGTACCTGAGCTGCTCTTCTTCATCGACTTCTTGGAGCCTCCAGATTTTGTGCTGAGGGCTGCAGCTGCAGGTGCTCTTCTCAGAGTACTCCAGCTCTCAGCCTGCAAACACTGAGCGCACACACGCACGCATGCACACACACACACACACACACACACACACACACACACACACACACACACACACACACACACACACANACACACACACACACACACACACACACACACACACACACACACACACACACACACACAATTACATTCTATTCACCTGAAAAGGAGCAGAAACTCATTACTGATCTAAAAACAATCAAAACAAGCAGATGAAGTCTGCATATTCATTATTCTCAGAAGATTATGAGGATTCACAAAACAATTATCAGCCTGTCACTTCTAAACACATCATACTGTAAATAATATAAATACAGAAATCTCAATAATCTCTGATATAGTGTCTTAAATACGTGAACAGCAAACCTGACTGGTTTCTGATCTTTGCACTTTCACCTTCAGAACCTGAAGACTGACTGAACGGTCTGAAATCTGCTCTCACACTGAGCAAAATGACCTTACAGCTCAGGTAGACCAGGTGTGCAGCAGGTCTGCTTGCAGCTCAGGTGTGATGACCTCTGGTGGCATTAAGGTGAGGTGTTTCTCTAAACCTGCCTCTGCTGCTTCCTTGCATACCATCAGATCAGCTCTCCACTGACTCGACATGATGAAAACTCTTTCTGGCTTCACCAACCTGGAAACAGATTCTGAACATCTTGTACCCTTTTTCTCATGAGTCAGCCATTTTTGTTGGATCTCCACTAAAACTTAAAATAAAGTTCTGTGTGTTTGAAGAATACTGACTGCTGTGTCAAAGGAGTGTAAGAGGTTAAAAAACACACCAAATCCAGTGTTAACATAAAGGAGCCTCCTCCAGATACACACAGCCTGTTCCAGTTCAACGATGGACAGTTTCCAGTGTGAACCAGTGGCTCTGTACTGGTGGGGCTTCAGTTCACAAACATTCACACAATCATAAAAGTGTCTTCATAAGCAAACCAGCCACGACTGCCATGTCAGAGGGAAGTTCATGAGCTGAAGGCCTGAGAGTCTGCGCTCAGCCTGCAGACAGCCTCGAGTCTGAGCCTCACGTTTTCACCGAATCACGCTTTCATCCGCAGAGAAAACAGAGCGGAGTCCATCACAGCTCCACATGCATGAGGAGCTTTATTCTGGCTGAGTGCAGCCATGAGCTCAGGAGTGAGGACGACACATCGAACAGCTGAGCACCGTCCACACATCGGTCCAGTCCCTCGATGCTTCCGGCAGGGACTCGGACGTGAAGGAGCACATGAGTGTAAATGAAGGCTTGAAGTCTGATTACCTTGATACAGCCCAGCCGTCCCATCCTCAGCAGGGAAGCCGCCATCTTTCTGTGCAGGGTGGCAGTGCTGTGCATCCGACGATCAATCAAAACGGAGAGAAGAGCAGAGTCAGAACATCCTCACACACACGCACTCACACACACACACGAGCATCGTGCAGGAAACATGAAAACATGAAGGAAAAGCAGCTGTGATAGACTGGACGGTAGCCTGGGAGGTGCAGGCTGCTCGTATTAAACCGGTTTATTCCGTCACCTCTTGATAAATCAGGCTGCGGTCGCTTCGTGCGGTGGTCTGCGGCTCACAGCAGCAGCATGGCTCAGCCTCAGTCCGACACACGCACCTTTATGTAAGCACGGAGGCGACAGTTACCGCCCCCTCCCCGACCACAAGCCCTGCGTGTGCTGCTGCAGTCAGCCTGCCTGTGATTATCTCCTCCGTGCTAATATTCAGCTGTGTCCGACATGAATGTGCTGTTCTATCTGCTGGACGCTGTGAACATCTGTGGGGTCTGCTCGCTCATTCAGGCGGCTCTTCCTCTTAAATGTGACATATTTAAGGTATTTTGGCGCCATAAAAAGCAGCTTCGGTGACGTTTCTGACTCCACTTGTACTCTGTCGTCTTGTAATATTGTTTTATGAAGCTAAACGTGTGTGTTTTGGTGAGGAGACCCCCTCTTTAAGCCCTCAGCTGCTCTTGTGTACATTCTGTACTTTCTCAAGGGGGTGTGTGATGCGTAGCGAGTGACGTCATTTCAGCGCGACTAAGCGCCGCCGCCCGCGTGCGACAGCGTCGCATCACAACAGACATGGCTGCCGTGGGTTTCTGTGGAGAGTGGTTCGTCTTCAGCTGCGACACCAAACTCGTGGCAGTGGACATCAGACAGAGCAGGTTCGGCCGTCTTTAGACTGTTTGTCGTGTTTTCGGACTTATTCGTAGACGGTCGGGTTAGCTTCTCGATGCTAACAGCGTTAGCTAGCTCTACACAGGCCAGGACACACTGGCAGCATGGGGGCAAGTCTTAGATCATTCCTAAATGTTTCTGGATTAGGACGTAATGTGGTTTGGAAACGTGTGACAAGGTGTTGTGGCATCTGTGTGATGCAGTCTGGCCTTCATCATCATCATCATCATCATCTCATGTTTGGTCGTAGTTAGCTGCGAACTGTCCTGCTGAAGGACTAGATTTCAGTACCAGCGAGTATGTGCAGATCAGATGTAAAATATATTTATAAATGTAGTTTTTCAAACTCACAAAAAACTGTACAGGAAAGTTCTGATTTTAAATGATGAATCATCTGATTTGTCCTTTAATTGGTTCGATGATTATCAGGAAATAAAATGCAGCTGTTTTGATCATTGATTAAGTGTCGAAGTCCAAAACACCTGAACTGTGAACTCCTGTTTATTTTCCACCTTTTTTTAAAAAAAATAGTTAAGTACAAACGGTGTCGTCCAATCCGAGCCGAGAAGCCAACCAATCATATTTGACTTTCATTCAGGGGAGGAGCTTTCGTCCCTTCTCACAGCACTGTGAACACATGATGATTTTTAATGTTCAAAAGGTTTCCCAACGAGGAGCCTGTTTATTATGAGCAAGTTATCCCACAGAATCACTTTAACCTGAGACACTTTAACCTGAGACACTTTAATCTGAGACACTTTAACCTGAGACACTTTAACCTGAGACACTTTAACCTGAGACACTTTAATCTGAAACACTTTAATCTGAGTCACTTTAACCTGAGACACTTTAACCTGAGACACTTTAACCTGAGACACTTTAATCTGAGACACTTTAACCTGAGACACTTTAACCTGAGACACTTTAATCTGAAACACTTTAATCTGAGACACTTTAACCTGAGACACTTTAACCTGAGACACTTTAACCTGAGACACTTTAACCTGAGACACTTTAATCTGAGACACTTTAGTCACTTTAACCTGAGACACTTTAACCTGAGACACTTTAACCTGAGACACTTTAATCTGAAACACTTTAACCTGAGACACTTTAACCTGAGACACTTTAATCTGAAACACTTTAACCTGAGACAGCGCTGGTCTGACAGCGCAGACTGTGAAACGTCACAGTCATAATAGTCATGGCTGCTGAAAGCTTCAGGTCAACTCATAACAAAGCAGATAAACTGTATAAAAGAACTTATTTTCACCTTCATGACTTTGTTGCAGGGAACCGTTTGTGTTCGACTGCAGCGCCGCTGAGAGGAAGACCAAGAGTACGAAGGACGATGACAACAGGTAAAAACAGGCAGGTGACGCCTGCTGCTCAAGGAAGTGATGAAGTCTTAAAAGTTAAAAAAAGACCAATAAATTCATTTCAATCCATATTTTCTACTCTCTTAAATACTTGATGTGCCGTGTGACCTCAGATGTAAAACATGGAGTGTTTGGATCATGAATGTTGTCGTCTCCTCTGTCATCAGTGATGGCGCCGCAGAGGAAACAGGAAGTGACAAAGTCCTCGCCTTCACCGTGTCTTCATCTGGGAAGCTGGTGGCGCTGACTGATGACAACAAGAGGCTGGTCCTGCTTCAGCGTGAGCCTTCATGGCGGTGCGTCAGCGTCAGGTCGGTGCAGCCGCAGCAGCTTCACGATCTCCAGAAGACCTGACAGGTGTGTTAACAATGTGTGTGTGCGCGCTGCACAGGTGCGTGGTGAGGAGGTGCACCTCCCTCATGTTCAGCCAGGCCGAGAAGGAGCTGCTGGCAGCCGACAAATCAGGAGACGTGTACTCGTTCTCAGTGGAGGAGCCGCAGAGGGAGGGCGAGCTGAAGATGGGCCACCTGTCCATGCTGCTGGCCGTGGTGAGGAGCGCTGAGCCGTCACACCTGTGGCAGCAAGTGACACGCTTCACGCTACTCCTCTCCCCCTCTGACTGATAGGTTCAGCTGCTCTGAGGCTGGCCGGGGTTTGTGATGTCAGAAGGTCAAAGGTCAGCCTGAAGGTGACCTGTGTTTGTCACACAGTCGCTGCAGTCACGCACAAACAGAAGGAAATAGACCTGAAGTGTGAAAATGCACTTCAGGTCACATTTATGTGTGGAAAGAGGGAACTGGTGGATTAAAATAGAAACGTGTGTGTGTGTGTGTGTGTGTGTGTGAGTGAGTGAAACACTAACAGATCTCTTGGTCACAGTTTGTGCTGAATGGTTTCGCTCCTCTGTCGTCTTCAGACCACGTCGCCGGACGACAGGTACATCATCACGGCCGACCGCGACGAGAAGATCAGAGTGAGTCACCTCAGGCGTCCCTACAACATCCAGTCCTTCTGCCTGGGACACCAGCAGTGAGTAACGAACGGCAGAGACGAAGAAGAAACCCTGAAACACCTTTCATGAAGCACTGAATGTGCAAAGAGCTTCACCACAGGACTGCAGGTCATCAGTGAACTGAGTGTGTGTGTGTGTGTGTGTGTGTGTGTGTGTGTGTGTGTGTGTGTGTGTGTGTGTGTGTCCTGCTTGCTCTCAGGTTCGTCAGCGCTCTGCTGGTTCCTGCAGGTCATCCTCACCTGCTGCTGTCAGGATCAGGGGTACGTGTGCTCGGACTGACATTAAACACAGCGTCTCTCCCTCAAAACATTGAGTGCTCGTGGAGCAGCGTGGCATCATGGGAGATGTTGTCTTCACTGTTACACAAACCATGAAGCTGTTACCCTGAATAGAAATGTGTTTGTGTGACAGCATGTAGACGTGAACAGTTCGCCTCGCAGCGTGACATCAGAGCCAGAGACGAGTGTCAGCTCAATGTGAAGTGTGTCTGTTTGTCAGGACGGCGCCGTGAAGCTGTGGGAGTACGAGTCCGGCCGGAAGCTGCAGAGCTGGGACCTCAGAGCGCTCGGGGAGACGGCGAGCTCCGGGGCGGACGAGCAGAAGGTAACCGCAGTGTGTGGCCGTCTGTCGGGTCACTGTGAGATTCCTCTTTGGCGGAAGGATCAGAAAACAGGTCGCACGCTCGCTCCGAACCGCCAAGCTGCTCCGCCTGTGTGCTCGCGTCCTGTGGACGGCTGCGGCGTTAGCCTCAGCGGAGCTAAAGAACTCATGTCTGCACTGAACAGTGACGCTCCAGCCCGAGATCGAGTTTGCCCTTTAAACATCCAGTCGTTTGCCGGCGCCCCTGCAGGTCCTTGAACTCCACCCGTGCTGCCTTGTAAAAGTCAGCAGTTGTCGCCGTGCTGGTCGTCTGCAGACGAGTGGATGTTTCTCTATGAAAGT
This sequence comes from Chaetodon trifasciatus, assembly GCA_037975065.1. Taxonomy (NCBI): domain Eukaryota; kingdom Metazoa; phylum Chordata; class Actinopteri; order Chaetodontiformes; family Chaetodontidae; genus Chaetodon; species Chaetodon trifasciatus. The sequence continues at coordinate 1,757,621 of JBBMOE010000055.1, read as the reverse complement.
TTATTCATGGAAACGTCAGCTGTGCTCTGTTTAAGCCTTCGCCGGCTCTTAAATTTCATCCTTTCATCTCCGCCGCAGCGAACATCAGCAGTGATGAAGAAAATGTCTAAACGTGTGGTTTGTTCAGTCTGAGAGGTTAAAGATCTCGTTATTCCCTCTGCTCACTTCCTCTGTGTAAATTAAGGTTTTCCATGTTGGACAGGCAGTAAAAAGTCACCTCTTTTATAAACTGACCAATCAGAAGCCTGCGCTGACCCCTCCACTCTGCCTGTCTGTGCCTTATTTCCCAGAAGCCATCCGTGTGCCGCATCGCCAGCTCTCCTGACGCTCGTCATGTCGCCGTGCAGTGTGAGAGGTGAGAGCAGCTTCCTGTCTGTGAATCAGCTGACAGGAAGTCGTCTTACAGCTTCCTGTTTGCCTCCATCCATTGCTTTAATACAAAGCCTGAAGCACAAAACGTTCCTCGTAAAAACTTCCCTCCACAGTCATAAAAGCCTGTAAAGAATGTGCAGGATTGACCTAATGATTGTTTTCAGCGTGCGTTGATCCATCAGTTCCTTCGATGATCGATTGTTTTAGTCTGTAAACTCACACTTTGTCCTCAGTTTCCTGTTTTATCTGATGAGCAAAGACTCATTTTCACGTGGATTATCAGAGCAGCTCATGAACTCATCACGTCAGCACAGAGCTGCTGAGTGGGTCTCACAGTGCTGCCCTCTGGTGGACAGACTGCTGAACGGCAGCGAGTCGCTCATCTTCATCACTTCCTCCACAGTCTTTCACACCACTAAAGCTAATTTTGCTCGACATCATTAAACGTGTTCTTGGCTGAGTGGAGGCACAGGGTCACTGTGGAGGTCAGGGGTCAGGGGTCGGGGGTGAGGTTAGAGGCTCAGCTCGGTGAAGCCGTCACTTCCTGAATCCTGACGATGGATCCGCCCAGTGATCAGCTGATCGATCTGATGTGTCCTCAGAGAGTGCTGGGTTCAGTTTTTCACGGTGGACCAGGAGGCCGGGGAGAAGCTGGTGCCACACAGCAGGCTGCCCCTCCCCCACTGTGCCCTGGACGTGACCTTTGACCCCGAGGGCCGGCTGTGGGCGCTGACGGACTCCAGCGACGCACCGCTGCAGGTCTACAGACGCACAGGAGGCTCCTGGGAGGTACGGTCAGATCCACGAGTAGCTCATTTACTGCTGAACAGTTTCTGCTGGTCTGAGAACAGTTTTCCGTTCGAGTGTAAATAAAGGTTGAAGTGATCAAAGTGCACGAGCAGAGAGGATCACCTGCTTCACTGCTGCTCGCTGGGTGTTTGTTTTGTTGCCTCTGGGAAGTTAAAATGTCATTTTTAAAGAGGTTTGGTAGAGCAGCTCAGCAGCCTCATGACTCCACGACTCACCTGTTCGCTCTGCTGCTGCACCCAGTCTGACGCCGGCTGTCCTGAGCTGAGCAGAGTGAGCGAAGCCTTCAGGCCGCACTGGGACACGCTTCAGGGTGAGAGGTCACACACACACACACACACACACACACACACACACACACACACACACACACGCTCCATGTGGCCTTCAGGCCTTCTTCTGCCTGTTGATCTGAACCAGCTGTGGCTCCTTCACCAACCTTCTCCTTCTCCATCTGCTCCCCTTGCTCCTCCTGCTCCTCCTGCTCCTCCTGCTCCTCCTGCTCCTCCTGCTCCTCTCTCACACAGCCTCCACGAGGACCAACAGCCGCTTCGAGCACCTGTACAAGGTGAGCTTCGACAACGTGACGGCGTACCTGCAGAAGAAGCAGCAGAGGCTGGAGGAGCAGCGGCTGAAGAGGACGAAGACGCACGAAGCCAACGGCAACAAGAGGGCCAAGACGGCCGCAGCTGGACGTGAGACGTCCGCCTGAAGGGACACTTTGAGACGAGCGCCGTCCTTTGCTTTACGATGCTTTGAGTGTTGAACGAGTTGAATGTGTTTGATGGAGCTCGTGGAGAGTCGGCGCGTCACCGCGAGGCCTCCACAGATGATTTTTAGGTTTGGTTTTTAGAAATAAAAAGGATTCTGTTTCCACCGTTTGTGAACGCACCGCGCGCCCTTTTCTTCTCTGACTTCCTGTCCACTCGTTCACGGAAATATTTAAAGCTGCAACGATCAGTCGAGAAATCGATTAGCTGATCGAAGGAGAATTAATTGACAACTATTTTGATTGTTTTTCCAGCAGAAAGTCAAATATTTTATGCTTCTTTGTCTTTTCTGACGGTAAGTGAAGACTTTTTGACTTGACTGGTTGAGCAAAGTAAGCAAATTGAAGACGTCACACAGCTAATCGATTGATCGTGATGATCCATAATGATTCAGTAATCGTCCTTGTATTTTCTGTTTGAGTACAGAGAAGGTTCAGACACTTTTAAAGAGCAACAACAGCGAGCGGAAACTGATTTGTAATTAAAGTAATCTTTTATTTTTTATAGGAAAGAACAAAAGTCACTAAAAATCTGTACAATCTGTAAAAAACAACACATTTCAAATAAAAAACGAGGTTATGTATCTAAACATTGTTCAGTGAAGTACTGTGTGCTGTACATGTGGACGGTTCCTGAAAAGGGCTTCGGCCGCTCCGCCTGGTCCGCAACGCCGTCGGTCGTGTGTAACGCCGTCTCAGAGCCGCCGTCTCAAACCCGGTCCTCGGTGTCTGTGATGGTCTGGAGATCCAGATCCCACATCCTGCCGCTGCTCCACCGTCCGGCAGGCGAAGCAAGGCGAGGACGGAGCGATGGAAAGATGTCCGTCCCGTCTCGAACCAACGGGACTCGGCGCCGCCTCGCTCGCTGCTGCTGACACAGAAGAACTGGTTACATAACCCCTGCTGCTCTGAGACCTGCCCCAACCCTGAGAGCAGACACAGGAAGCTCTGCTCCTTCTACCTCTTCAAAAGCGGTTACTTCTTCTTCCCGCCCATGGTCAAGTTCTCACTCTTCTTCTTCTGCACCTGCAGGAACATCATCATCATCATCATCATCATCATCATCATCATCATCATCATCATCATCATCATCATCATCAGTCACAGCCAAAGACAACAAACGACACGCTCAGAAACCCTCCCACCTCATTCATGGCGTCGTCGATCTGTTTCAGCTCCTCGTATCGGTCTCTGGACTCTCTGAGCGGCTGCACCATGGCCTCGTCGATCTGTGGGAACAGCTGGCACACACACACACACACACACACACACACACACACACATTACTTTGTTTGTAAAAGTTTCTCTGCTTCGAGCTGCAAATGAAGATTTCAGTCACAGATTAACTTCATCTGTAAAATCAAACACGTTGCATTGTGGGATTGATAGCTTTGGTGACACATTTTCTGTTGCATTCTGGGAATTTTTCAGGGAACTATACATTTCTCAGACAGTGAATACAGCGTACTGTGTTGTGAGTAGGAAGTGAAGTATCTTCTTTGTGAAACCCTGAAATCTGATATTTAGCTGAAAAAGACATCAGATCAGACGTGAAACTGAGACGTGTCCTTGTTTTTAGACTCGTGTCCTCGTTTAGGATTTGACGCAGCGACACGTTTGAGTGAAGCTGTTCGGGCTCATGCTTTTCTCGTCCTGGCCTCATGTTTTCACGGGCTGACTGTCTGGACTGCAGCAGGTCGCCTCAGCGGGATGTGGTTTGACGTTGTCCGCATGAAAAAGACGTCGTCTACTCGCAGCACGTTTTGGGGTCTCGTCCCTTTAGTGCACAGATTCTTTGCAGCTTTAAGCTGAAAAACTGTTTTCCAGCTCAGTCTGCCACAGAGCGATGAAGCCTCCTCATCTTCACGTCAGATAGACTCCGCCTCTCTGAAAGGCTCTTTTTATACCCAGTCATGTGACTCACCTGTTGCCAGGTAACTTGATTGACTGAGACGCTCCACCAGCTGTTTCCTGTGAGCGTTTCCAGTCTTTTGTGGCCAAACTTTTTAGAAACGTGTTGCTGCATCAAATTCAGTGTCTTTGTGCTATTTTCAGGTAAATACACAGAATCGCAACTTCTTTAGAAACGTGTTGTACTTAAAAGTACTGCAGTACTAAAAAACTGTACTTGAGGTATTAAATGTCCTGTGTGTACTGTGTGTGCAGTAAAGTGTCTCCTGTGTCTGATCTCAGTTCAGCATCTGTTCAGACTGAAGCTTCAGTGTCAGAGCATTATGTTACTGCTGGAGCTGCTGCAGGTGGAGCTACTTCAAATACTTCAAATACTTCAAATACTTCATGTACTGTTAGTTTAGGCCAGCGGGGCCCAGAGTAAGGGCCGGGCCCCTCCAAAGGGTCAGCAGATCATTCTGAGGGGTCGTCAGCTGATTGATGGGAAAGAAGAAAAAGCTTCTGATAGGACAGATTCACATGCTACGAGAGTTAAACACGTCCAGACCAGAGCTCCGTTACTTTGACCCTCGTCATCGCTCACCTTCATCACCGTCTCAAACATGGGGATGAGGACGAACTTGATGAAGCCGATCTGAGCCGTCGGCTTGGTGACCTTTTCTCTGTCCATGAACGGAGCCACAGGAAGTCCCTCAGCCTTCTCCCTGTCGCTCTGAGCAGCACAGACACACAGACAGGAGGACGGACAGGAGGACAGACAGACAGACAGGTGGACAGACAGACAGACAGGAGGACAGACAGACAGACAGGAGGACGGACAGGTGGACAGGTGAACAGACAGACAGACAGGAGGACGGACAGGTGGACAGACAGGAGGATGGACAGGTAGACAGGAGGACAGGTGGACAGACAGACAGACAGGAGGACAGACAGACAGACAGGAGGACGGACAG